>JAZHYW010005968.1:0-104246 GCA_037355805.1 Ixodes ricinus | reverse complement strand
CTTCCCCTGAAAAATAAAGAAGTACAGTCCTTGGTCGTCGAGACCGAATACCTGCCTTTGTGTGCAACGATAAATGCACTGCTTTCATATATCACCTGTGTGAATATAAATATTTTTTATGATGTATTTAAATAGTACAAATAGTATCAACTGACAAGAATCTATATTCTATACCAGTAAGAAATGATAAGTCACTGAGTCTGCGAGACGAAACAATATAAAATAGAGATTCTTGGGTCGACGCCCAGCCAACCTTTTTCATATATATATATATATATATATATATATATATATATATATATATATATATATATATATATATATATATATATATATATATATATATATATATATATATTACACAGTTTAGGGAAGTAATCCGTTATAAGTAGCGGGCCGCCCGGCAACTCCGGCTTTCCCGCTTTAATTGCGATTCCACGTTATTTTTTTTTTCGGCGGTAATTTGTATTGTAATTTGAAAATGTCGGTGGGGCCGAAATATCAGACACACGTACTTTAAACAAATATATGGGCATAAAACAAAAACTGAAGTAATATGAGACAAAATTCAGTATAAAATGCAACAACCTTAATAAAATAGAAAACATCGCTGAAGAAGAAAGAATAACCAAAAAAAAAGAAAACGATTTCTTCACGATATAGCCAATAGAACTTCTAGAAAACGTGCAACGTATATACAAATATGCCAACACAAAGATCAAGAAGAAAACGTTGATGCCACCCACTTTTTTCTGTCGCCTTCCATCGTACTTTTCTTCCCAAAGAAGAAAGCTCTTTCTGCGCTTATTTGCTTTGAATCTTCCAACTTCTACGTATCCCGTGACCTGCGCAGACGTCAAACGCGGGTCTGCTTCCCCGCAATTCTCAGGTTTAAAGCCCGTAACGGTCGTGAGGGTGCAATACATGCGCTGCATTGTCAGTGAAGAACAAGCATGAGCTTAGTATTGCCAGCCCTAATTTGACAAAGCGCATTCATGGCAATTACTACCGTACAGGCTTATATGCTCTCTGTTTACATTTGTAGCTCGTTCTGACTTCCATAACAAGCGGGAATGAGGCGCAATGTCAATTCACATATATCCGCAACTTCCTGACACGTACAGTCATGTGTAAATATTGTTGCAACCTGCTCGTTTCGTCAAGTTACGTCAGTTTTAATCAAACAGCAGAAACCCAGTGCTTTAGTCCGTATTTTCGGTTGCTCAGCACGGTTCTGCCCAAACATGGACTAATTCCAGCGAAATATTTTTAAACTCACGCTCGACCAAAGCTCAGAAACGGGCGCCCCGCCCCAGCGTTTTTTTCAGTACTGGCATTCAATTATACTCCCGTTTATGCATTATCTGACAGTGCGTCAGAACTACAGGCGCGAGACCGAAGCTTCGAGCCGCTGCGCTCACTCATAAAAGGCTGGTTTCAAAAGGAGATTTCGTAGATCGGTTCCTTGCTCCGAATCTCCTAGCGGAGGTAGACATTGCTACTGAGAATGAGCACCGCTAGCCTTGTCTGCAGAATGGCAGGAATCATTTACGGTCGTCGTAAGCTAGCAGGATGGCGGGTGAGCTTGCAGCTTGCACTGCTTTGTCTCTTTGCAGGTGAACGGTGCTCACCTACATTCTTTCTCTTAGATGAATTTTTTTCCCATGACTTCCATAATGCGAGCGTTTGAGAAATGCAACGCAGTGCTGCGGAACATTTTTGAAAGTATCAAAATTGTTTTTATTGCTTACTGATAAGTGTACGTGGGAATAAATCGTCAAAGTAATTTGTGACGTAACAAGTAAAGTAATCTCATCTAAGCGAAAGTCACTTGTAACGGTAATACATTACACTTGACGATCGGTAATTGTAATTGAAATTCATTACATTTTTCGAGTAATGGGCACAAGTCTCCTTTACACCCGACTCGAGGTATTTTGAGCAAACAAATGATGGGGGTGTTTTGCAAAGAGTGAATAGAGTGAGAATTGTGCATTTGTAAAGCGGCCTGAAATTAGAGTTTAAAGGCACAGAAGAGCGTAAAGAACACAGGAACGTGGCTTATCATGCTCTAGCTTCCTGCTTCGTGATTGGTTGCTCGGCTTTCTCTACGGCCATTACTGTAATCTCATTGGCTGTGTGAGCGGCAATGAGACTCGGGTCTGCACGCCCTTCTTTGATCAACGACCGAGACTGACCTTCGTGGCTTTACCTCGCCTCGCATATGCTAGGTATCGTTAAAAATTAGCATCATTTTTCACTTTTATATTCTCAAGTAACGGCGTCAGTAATTTATCCAATGACGTCCGCCCAAAAATCTTTTTTTTTTTAGTCTCTGATTTTTCCGTTTAGGCACGCCATGTTTTGAGTTGCGTATTCCTTTGTCTAATATATTACGTCTTCACCAGCTTCAAATTTTTGTACAATACCGTTCAAATAAATTACACTCTGGAGATTGTGCATTTTGAAACACAGCGTATAGGCACAATCGAAGTTTGTAGGTCTAAAGAACAACCGCATTTATGAGCGGGCCGCTAATTTACCATTTTCCGACAAAAGGGTCAAAAGAAAAGTCGGCGTTCGAAGCTGGCTATAACCAAAATATGAAAATTGTTCTTTGCATGCTAGAGTTAAATGAAAGCCGCTGGTTGTGAACGTGCTTTTTGAGACTTCAACTGACCCTTCATTTCTCTTTCGAATGCAGATCCCCTCCAGCGCCTTCACTCAGCGTGTTCACGACCAGCTCCTCGTCGCAGCTTCCATGGAACCCGAAGACAAAGGAGTCCACGCCCATTTTAGGTAGAAAAGAATATATGGTTTATTGGAATAAATCCCCAGGCCCGCTCATAAATGCACGTAACAGAGCGCGTGTTGAATGGAACATAGTTCACCACAAAAAGAATAAACATTTAAATGGACAAATGACATACACTCACAGTTCTTTTAAACATTGTGAGTGTCTGTTCTTCTTCCATTTCAGTGTTTTATTCTTTATGATGTATTGCTCAAAAGTCCGCTGAAAGAATCAACACCTGCACGTAACAATCTCACTTTCTAACGAAGAATGTGCTTATATGCCCATCTCCATAAAAATAAACACTTACGTTCTGGCGTCAGGTTCCAGCGGCAGATATTAGAGACACATTAAACAATTACCATACTGATTTTTCGTTGTAAGTACCGGTTACTGAGAGGTCGCTACATATGCCCATCTTCTTAGCAGGCTCCCCTGGAGCCGAGTAGCCGTTGCACCACCTGTGTGACAGCTGCTTCTATGCCCTACTGAACCACATTTTCGAAGTGCCTTACACCCACACCTGGGCAGCTGCTTTCAGTCTATCAAGGGCCGCGAAATGGCGTCCTCACAAGGTGTATTTTCGGGCCACTAAACAGGTGATAACCACGTCGGCCCGACATGCAATACCCATGTCACGAGAAAGCATCCCTCTGGTCATACAACATATCAGAAAGACGGCCTTACCCGATCACTTGCCGGTCAATCACGGCAGCTAGGCGATTGGTCGTGTATGGGTACGGCATACAACTCAGTGAGTAGGATGGTTGGTCGTGCATGGGTACGGCCTGATCAGTCCCCCAGTTGTTATTCCCAGTTCGGAGGCATAAAAAATAAAATCCGCTAAGGACGTCGTTTTACGTTCGTTTATAAGCTGGAATAAAGCCACTAAATGAGCTGCGCTTAAAGTATCGGCACTCCGTTCCCCAACATTGCTGTAGGCTGCGCCATTTTTGACTCGGTTTGCAGAGCACACGCAACTGCCAATCGTCATGATTCAAACAGTGTAACTTCCTCAGCATTGATTGTGTAAGGAAGGTAATGTAATATTGCTTTGTTCTGTCGCGAATTGTTTAAACATTAATGGAGGGCAGAAAAGCATTTCCTGTGATTTCAGCTAAAGCTCCAGATACTGGCAATCATGTTTGCCACCAATATGCGTCAAGCGTCATTTCTCCGAAGCGTAGCTTATTTAGATGCACGAAGCTGGAAGTAGCTGTCCAGGGGTGGGCGCGAGACATTTCAATAAATATTGTTCCACCGAGGGCATGGAGAGGCTGCCACACAGGTGAAATAAGAGCAATTCAGCTCCATGTGTGAGTCTGTCCAGAAGGCGGACATAGGTACGGTCTTCAAGTGACCGATATCTACATCAAGAAATGAAGTGTGAAACAACGTAGTACGCCTCTACATAGTATCCAGGCCCGTAGGGCCCATCGGGACGCCATGATGGCACGGTGTGCGTGATATAATGACATCACGTGATTCTTTGACGTGACTCTGTCACTCTGTCGCCGCATGTTTGACGTCCTGTAAGCTAATGCACGATAATAGGACGTCACGAGGTCCGTCTGCTGTTATATGTCATGACACCGCTGACGTTGCGGGATTCATGAAGTCATGTTACCTTTGATGCAACCGGACGACACCGCATGTGCCCAACTCATTCAAACCAATTGTGTGTGTCTGCAAAGTTGATTAGATATGACCGGGTCGATGATTTGTATCTATAATTTACTGGAAGTGGTCAGGTTTAAGGCGTCGCACTCTCCGGTGAAATATGGTGTCCAACTAACTCGTCATGGTAAATGGCGATCAACGACGCCTACGATCGATTAGCACACTTAATGCTCGTGGCTGCCATCGATAGCAACAGCGAGTGACGTCAGGCAGTGGAGGAAGGAAACAGCCTGGACGTCTGCTTTCAGTCCTCCATGTAGATGGCGCTGCAACCCCATATTTTACTAATTCTGTAGTCTTCGTCATCTCGTTGATCGTGGTGGTTTGTTGGCCTAAAATTTCTGAAATAAAATGTGCCAGAGACACCTGCGATGAAAATTTGAGATGACTGCGTTGCAGGCATACAATGTCTTTCTGGACAATTTTAGATGAGCTTTGGATTTATGCCACTATACGTTTCTTATAAACGTGTTCTCCTATTAGAATCAATATGGGTACGTAATCTGTTTGAGCGATTGCAGATTTGTACTCTGGCAAAAGCAAAGTCTTATAAAGAGCATTTTATTACGCAGCTCGCGATAGTTTGCAACGACGGACTTACAAGATCGGGGCCCACCTTTGCCGTCCCAAAAGCAGACTTAAATTTGCTTGGACGACATCAGTAATAAGCCATGCCTTTGGTACTGACAACATCGTGTCATTATCGCACTCAGAGAATAATACAAACTAAAAGTTTAGGTTTCAGCTACTCGAAATGAAGGCTGAAGACTATAAAACTTTGATTCGTAATAAAGCAATTCAGCCAATCAACGCTTTCAATCAGTTAAAAAGCAGAATATACTAAGGTATCACTGCCGGTAAAAGTTAATTGTTGTAGTCGACATTATTTCTTCAATTTAAAATTGGATTTTATACGTACGCCTGAAGACCGACGGTAGAAGAATAATCAGCAAAAATTTCGGGTACGCAGGATTCGTTTTTTTTCTTCTCTGTCTCTCTTTCAAAATGATTGAGTTGCGGCATATATATTACAGTCTGCTCAAATGTTATGCATCATCAGCATTTTGAAACGGAATATTTCAATCCAATGAATATTCCGGAATAGCAGTATTCTTTCGGATATTCACCGCTGTTCCCTATATAGATCGCCAATCATTCCATTCCTGTAATTTTCGTATTTTTACCTACTATTGCAGAAATTTGATCAATATTAACGCATATCTCTAAACTCAGTAAACTGACAAACAATCCGCATACCGCCAAGCTCTCTTTTAGAGAAAACTGCAGCCTTTGCCGCTGCTATCGTTCCATGTGAACGAACATGGAAGCGGCCCAAGCGGGCGTTCCTGACGCTGCTAATACAGCACTGAGCATAACTCCTGAGCAACGTCAAAGGAACGAAGCACCCGTAACGTCGCAACCAGATGATCGGCACTCTATTTGTTCCGATGGTTCCATTGCATCGTCAACTACAGACGTCAACTGTATGGAAGAAGACGACGATACCGGAGGTCCGTATCAAGAAGTTAGATCACGAAAGAGAACTCGGCGCAACAACTCCACCTCCAGCTCGGAGACAATAATTCAATCCAAAGCCAACGAAGAAGGGCTCACTGTTGTGTTCGCCCCGGCGGATACTGAGACGTTAATAACATCCCTCAGTAGCGTGAAGCTCTCAAGAGCTCTAGAAAACTCCTGTCCTGAGGGCATTCATGAGGTTCGTTTTAACAGCAGATTGAATGTCATCGCAGTTGACACCAGAAATGGTGAAGCTACAAAAACATTGCTCAACTTGAAGGCTCTCTGTGGAATTCCGGTGATGTCATACTCTCCACTGGCTGGAACAACGGTGAACGGAATGATTCAGGACGTCGACAGAGAACTTTCTAATGAGGAGATCACCTCTCATCTCAGGTCCGATATTAAGGTTGGTGCCGTCCGACGCCTAGGAAAGACTAGCACAGTCAAAGTCACCTTTCGGGGCAAGATTCTGCCAACGCATGTTCTTTTGGGTCATGTACGCCATCCCGTCCATCCTTTTCAAGAAAGGCCCATCCAGTGCCTTAACTGCTTTGGATTCGGACACAAGCGAGTGACCTGCAAACGCCCCAAAAGTGTGAACGTTGTGGAAAACCACATGAATCAACGGACATCACATGTCAATCCATGCCTGCGAAATGTGTCAACTGCGGCCAAGAACACGAAGCTACAGCACGCTTCTGCTCGAAGCGAAAGAAACTAGGGGAGATCCAGGCGTACTCAAAATCCAATTCGGTGGGCTTTCATGCCGCCAAATCAGCCTTGGAGTACGGTAGGCACTTCCCGGAGATGGACTCTACTCGAGCAGACAACAATACCACGAAAGAACCGAATGTCACTGAACTCAAGAATTCAGGAGAGCAAGACATGGAAGAAACTTCAAAAGATGTGACTACATCATCGCTATACACGACGGTCGTCAAACAAACGAAACCTAAAAGTCACGCAACTCAGAAAGATTGCCAGGGTTCAAGTCCACACGACAAACAAAGAAGCGATATGCCGGCTGCATCAACACTTCAGGCATCCCAGACGTTTCCTGCACCCACCGCTCGGCCGCAACCCTGCCATTCGAAGGACACAAATGCGCAACCAACAACTTCCTTTGGAGACAGTTCACCTGAATGGATGTCTTTTGTCAAGGCCGCAGTCAAGATCGCTCTCAGCCTACTTAAAAGCATCGAATCAACCTGGGCAAAGACACTTACTACCATAATCCAAGCAGTGCTCCCTCTCCTTGAGGGATGCTAGAGTCATCTTCTACTCAAACTAAGGGTTTTACCACCAGAACAACCTCAGTGGTGTCCGCAAGAGCTACCATACCCGACACACCCAGTCGCGAAGACACCCTCAGTAGAAATGGCAGAACCCGCTTATGGCAGAGCAACGCCGGGCGGCCATAACTAGAGTCTGGCAGTGGAACTGCCGAGGGTACCGCAACAAACGTGGGGCTCTAGCGCAGTACATTGCCGGACTCGACAAACCTCCCGACATAATAGCACTCCAGGAAACTGGAACCGAGACACCCTCACTTTCGGGCTACAAGGTGCTGGTCCCTCGCATATGCCAGCGCGTGGCAGTCCTAGCAGGAAACCACGTAAATGCACGCATGCATGAACTCAGCGACGAGAGCATAGACCACGTGCTTATAGAAATCATTCCCGAGAAGCGCCACTGGCCCTCGTTCTTTATTCTCAACGTATACAGTCCGCCACGCAACAGGTACGAGGATTTCAGCAAACTGTTTGCGCGCGCGCTTAAACTTGCACAGAACCAACTCCTTATAGTAGGCGACTTTAACGCGCCGCACTCGGCCTGGGGGTACACTCGCTCCATGGCCAAGGGCACCCGACTTTACCACTCCATCTGCCAACAACGCCTCTCATCCTGACCGACCCGGAGCAGCCCACGAGAACGGGCAACAGTGTTAGCCGCGACACGTGCCCGGACCTCGCGCTGACGAGATGCGGACGGTGGTCGGAATGGTCAAACCTCGAGGTGAACCTGGGAAGCGACCACGCCATAGCCCAAGTGGACATCGCCGTCTCGCCAGGAAAAAAGTTCCTCCGGAAACAAGCCCTGACAGACTGGGACAAGTTTCGCGCAGCACGCACGGCCACACACAGCGAGCGAGAGCACGAGGATACTTCCCTTGCCAGCTGGACCGAGCGCCTGGTGTGCGACAAGAACACCTATACTGAAACTATCAACCTGACAACAGAGACCCCCGAGGTGGACAGGCACCTGCTCCACCTGTGGGAAGCAAGGCACGGTCTGGTCAAGCGCTGGAAGCGCCAGAAGCTAAACCGCAAGCTCAAGAAACGGATCGCGGCAATCACGGCGGAAGCGCTAGAGTACGCAACCGAACTGGCGAGTTCCAACTGGAACAAGAAGTGCACCGATTTCCAGGGAAAACTTGGGACCAAGGACGCGTGGCAGTTCTTGCGACACCTCCTGGACCCTAGCAAAAGTAAACGCAATACCAGCCAGAACCTCCAGAAAATTGTGCGCGACTTCCCCGGCACCAACCAGGACCTCCTCGAACAGCTCAAACTACGGTACATCGGCTCGTCCCCGGACGAGGAGTATAATGACTACGAAGGCGAGCCAAACCCCGAACTCGACGTCCCCTTCAGCTTCGAAGAGGTATGGAGCGCGCTCCAAGACCTGGGCCGTAATACAGCACCTGGCGAGGACCGCGTCCAAAACACGCTGCTCCGTAACCTAGACGCGGGCTCGGTTCAGACCCTCTTAAATCATATCAACCAGGTATGGGAGAACGGCGAGCTCCCCAAGGAGTGGAAACACTCGGAAATTATCCTCATCCCCAAACCTGGGAAGGAGCTCTGCCTCGACAACCTGCGACCAATCGCCCTCACGTCCTGCGTGGGAAAGCTGATGGAACGGGTCGTCCTCAAACGACTGCAGCCGCACATGGAGGAAACGGGAGTGTTCTCGCACACCATGTTTGGTTTTAGGGAGCGCTTGTCGACCCAGGACGTCATGCTGCAGCTAAAAGAGGACATCCTCGGACCCATCTCCAGGACGACGACCCAAGCTGTGCTCGCCCTGGACGTCAAGGGAGCTTTCGATAATGTGGGCCACCAGCTAATCCTCCGAAACCTCACAGTCACCAATTGCGGTTCCAGAATGTACAACTACCTGCGGGACTTTCTACGGAACAGGACAGCCACCATTGGTGCAGGTGACCTCCGCACGGATGTCATCAACACCCCCAATAGGGGCACGCCGCAGGGGGCAGTGCTCTCGCCAACCTTGTTCAACCTGGCAATGAGCGGGCTGCCCCCAATTCTGGAGCGCATCCCGCACATTAAACACTCTCTGTACGCGGACGATCTCACAATCTGGACCGTGTCCGGGTCCGACGGAGAGAAGCAGGACGCGCTTCAGGCGGCAGTCGACGAAGTTCAACGTTACCTGCGCCAGGGTAACCTACACATCTCGGCAGCCAAATCGGAATTGATCCTAGTCTGCAAGACCCCAAGGTCCCGCCGCAAGTCGGAGCCCAGAGACGAGATACAAGTCTTCCTGGACGACGGCTCCCAAATCCCCGTGGTGCCGCGTACCAGAATCCTGGGACTCCACCTCCAGGAGGACGGAAAGGCGACCCATACCCTCACACTCCTCCAGCACCAAGTCACCCAGATTCTACGCATCATGCAAAGGGTCGCCAGCCGGCGGCACGGCCTCAGGGAAGACGACACAATCAAACTGGTTAACGCCCTGGTGGTGTCGCGCATCATCTACGCCACACCCTATCTGAATCTCACCAAGGGAGACGAGGACAAGCTAGATGTCCTCATACGCAAAG
This sequence comes from Ixodes ricinus, assembly GCA_037355805.1. Lineage (NCBI taxonomy): Eukaryota > Metazoa > Arthropoda > Arachnida > Ixodida > Ixodidae > Ixodes > Ixodes ricinus. Next base: position 94,401 of record JAZHYW010005968.1, on the reverse strand, counting down.
CGTACAAGACGGCCCTCGGACTCCCCCGTACACCTCCACAGAGAAGCTACTCAAGCTCGGCGTCCACAACACTTTTAGGGAGCTGGTGGACAGCCACCTTGCCACTCAACGAGACCGACTCGCCCAAACCCCTGCGGGCAGAAAGGTCCTAGAGTCGCTCAAGATTCCCTTCCAATGGGACAGAGAAGACACCACGGCACCCCTCCCGAGACACATCTGGAGCCAAATCAAGGTGCACACGATCCCCCGCAACATGGACCCGACCCTCCACGCGGAACGCCGCAAGGCTCGGGCAAGATTCTACCAAAAGGCGTATGGCAAACGGGCTGATGTCCTGTACACAGACGCGGCCACATATGCCGATCAACGGAATGCAGCGGCAATATGCGTCGTAGATGGAACTGGGAGCACCCGAGTCACGGCGTCGCTGCGTACCTCTAATACGACCATTGCAGAGGAATTCGCCATCGCCATGGCCATTGGGCTCGGAGAAGATCACGTCACCATTATGAGCGACTCACAAGCAGCACTGCGTCGCTTCCTAGCAGGCCGTGTCTCGCCGAAGGCACTCAAGGTCCTCACCCAGAGAGACCGAAAGGGCTTCCCCACAGTGGAACTCATATGGATCCCAGGACACGACGAGGTGAAAGGCAATCGGAGCGCTGACACCGAGGCCCGAGCATGCACCCTCCGGGCCACTCCTGCAGCCGCGTCGCGACTAGGGCTGGACTCATACTTTATTCCGGTGCCAAACAGGTACTCCGAAATCAGGGCCTACCACCGAGGCCAGAGGCGTGAATACCCCCCGCCACACAAAAATCTCAACAGAGAGGACTCGGTCGCTTGGCGCCAGCTTCAGACAGGAGCGTTCCGCAACCTAGCGCTCTTGCACAAATTCTACCCTACAAGCTACAAAGCCGAATGTCCGCACTGCGGACAATATGCTTCCTTACCACACACCACGTGGTTTTGCACAGCTCACCCTAACATCCCCCCTCCCACCCTGATCCCACTCCTGAGAACTGGGAAGCCGCACTGCTCAGCTCGTCTGCTGCCGACCAACTAAAGTTGATCGGGCGGGCGAGGCTGACAGCCGACAGCGTTGGGGCCCTGGACTAAGGGAACCACCCAGAGACCTATATACAGGCACTAATAAAGTTTATTCTCTCCTCCTCCTCCCTCCCCTATATAGGGGGGGGGGACTATATTCGTTCTGAAACAATAACCTTTTTGTTTTGAACGTTGCGTTAATTCAGACTTAGTTATCTTTCTTTCTAGACAATCACATATATACAAAACATCTTAACCAGACGACCTCTTTTGTGTTTGTTATCAGCACAAAATCCCGAGGCTGTGGAAAAACGAAGGGGGAATACAGTCTCGGGGTTTCGTCTTAAATTATGTGCAATCATGTCCAGCTTGTTTGCTCCCGAACCTTTTCTCTGTGTTATTTGTACCGACAATTTGGGGAGACCTCAACAGCATTCCTTTGCTCTGGGGAGGTTCATCGATACTTGATATAGAAAAAGTACTCGCCGCACCTTCCGCAGGATTTCTAAATATCTAACCGACGCAACTAAATATATGTGAATATACATATATTTTAAGCTTTGGACCTTTGGAAGTACTCAAATTACTTGCTTTTTTCAGGGGTTGAAGTGAGGTCAGAACTCAGAGCTCTGATTGGCTCCGATTGGAAGGATAGTGGATAGACCTCAATGCTAGCTGCCTTGATGTCTACCCACTATTCTTCCAACCGGAGCCAATCAGAGCTCGGCGTTCTGACGTCACCGCAAGCCCTGCGCAAGAGGCAGACGAACTTGCGCTCCGCATAAGTAGCGCAAAGGGGAGAGGGTGAGGGCTTTTGACCACATCTCATTTAAGTAAGGCAAAACAAAGTAGCTGGGAACTTGGTCGATCCGCGTGACCTGTTTGTGACGCGGGGAGTCTCATCTGCATGGGTGTCCATTTGCGCGCAGGCTACTACATCTACATCAAGGAACAGTTCGGCACGTGGGAGGAGCACCAGATCTCGGCGCACCAGACGAGTCACACGTTCCAGGACCTGCAGTGCGGATCCAGCTACCAGTTCTACGTGGCCTCGTACAACAAGATGGGCAAAGGGGAGCCGAGTGAGGTCATCTCCGTCAAGACGCAAGCGCTCGGGTAAGTATGCTATTTTCCCAACTGTGGCGCTAGCGGTTCAAACCGTCAAAGTTTCAGAAGTTACAGTTATCTTATCCAAATTTATGGTTATTTTTATACTTTCAGTGGTAAAATTGTGTCGGACGGAGGCTCTCAAATATATGCAGCTAAATGGCGCCTGTTACCGAACACGGGCGAAAACGGACCCCATTTTCCGAAAGTAAATTTTCAAAATGCTCTTATAACTTTAGAATGAAGTAACAATTAGTTCTGAAGTTTTGACATCTGTTTTGGACCGCTAGCACTACGTTTGGACTGAGAATGAGCGTTCAGCAATGCGCAATTTATAGTTGCAATAAAACAAAAAATGTGAATATATTTTCTTAGACGAGCTGTAGCACCTGACAGCTTTTAGAAATGCAGAGTGTAGCGAGTTTTGAGAATCCTATTATCGCTCCCCAGCCAATGAGGTTACGACATTAGCTGAAAAGAAGGTCGTAGAATGAGTCACGAGAAGATAAGCATCTACAGAATAGGCCACGCCCCGTGTTTCTTAAGCTGTCAGCGACTTTAATGGGAATACATTTCACTCCGCCCATTGGCATTACATAACGCGCAACAGAGACGGCTGTTTCGAGTGGAGCTCGAGATTGCCCACGACGCTAGATGGCGGCAACCACCGGCCTCCAAATTCAAAGTGAAAAACCCCGAGGCTGGGGCGCGTCCAGCCGTTCCAACTACGCAAAACCTGTTTGCTCCGAGGCCACTGAATTTTGGCGGCGTGAGAGTATTCTTCCAGTAAAGTATTTTTGATCTACTTGTCTTTCTGATTGCAACAAATTCTTCGTCCCCCCCCCTCCCCCCACCCCTTGTTTGCGTGGAGCTCTTACTGTATAGCAAATTTTAAGTAGCGTATAATTCAAAGAAAACGTTGCGAAAGATGCTCCAAGCGAGGAATTTACTTTGAATATGCTAAACATCTCCACCGTAACGATTGTGTAACTTCCAAGAGGACTGCCCATTATCTTGTTTGTGTATATGTAGGCTTGAGTAAGCCCCACGACCGCATGCGTTTTAATGTTTTCCTCCAAATAATTTATTGGTTCGAAGTGTCCAGGACTCACATTACTTTGTGACCTGAAGCGTGTTGTTACCCTGGTTCCAGCTCCCAATGAAGAAAAACCAAGGTGTCCAATGACTTCACATTCGATGATTCAATAACTTCTTAATTTTTAAAATGTGTGTTTGTGAGAAATATCCAGGCTTTGCACTGCAAAATTTAAACTGAAAGTTCTAATAAAATTTAGAGGGCATGCAAAGATCGTTTCTTTTTTTTAGATGATACATTGAGAAAACGCTTTTTCGTTTTCTCGACAGGTGGTGGAAGCTTACGTCGAAAAAATCAAAGGATAACTTACCTCATTCAAAAGAATGAGGTAAGTTCAGCAGATGATGAACTTCGCCACTTCGCAGATGATGAACGCGTAGAGACAAGCGCTGCCAACAGATGGCGTAGGCCTCGTCGAGGAACGCCACCCGGTTTAGGTTGGTAGCAGATGATCTCTCAAAAGAGCCCGAAACGGCCGGCGCTCCTCGACGCGGCGTAGGCCATCTATCGGCAGCGCTTCTCCCTATACACGTGCATCGTCTGCAAAGTGGCGGCGTAGATTGGCTAAAACAAGTTTTCTTTTTTAACGAGGTAAGTCATTTTTTTTCACTGTAAACGTTTACTACCTGCTTGCATATCTCAAGTAAACTGCAGGACCCTACGCTGAGAAACCGTTCTTTTACAGGTGGTCTGTCTTAGAAGCGTTAGTTTACATTCTGTGGAACACATTGAATGACGCTTTTCAGGTATATTTGTTTAAGTTGGTTATTTATATCCAACATATAATCTTGCGCAATATATAAACGAAGGCTGCGTTTAAAATATTCAAGGTGATTTTTTCAATGGTATTAAAATTTAAGTAAAAGGGAATCTTGCGTAAGCGATTTATTTTTTAGCCCTGGAGCTATGTTGGAGCCATGGAGACCACTAGAAAAGATACAATTTTTCGTGGTCCATGTAGACCAGAAACTTCTGACCATAAAGATCAGATATTAAAATAAATGGGAACTTGCGCTAGGAATTTTTAGCCTTCAGGCTTTCTTGGAGCCTGGGGAGGCTGCCGAAAGGAATGGTAATGTATTTAAAAGCCTTTCTTGCTTTCAAAAGAAAAAGCGCTGAATTTCGACTCACCCGTTTCTTGTTTAGCGTGTAATTATTTACTGGTCTATTTAATGGTAAATTCTTACCTTCAATGGACGTGTTCGTACTTTCAAGCTCTCATAAAATAATAGTAATATGAGCAATACAGTAGAATATGCGACCTTTTAAATCTTTGTTTGGAGTGTTTGTCTGTTAATGTTAGGGTGGTTGAGGTGCGTGCGTGCATGCGTGCAAGTGTGTGCGTGCGCGTGTGTGTGTGTGTGTGTGTGCGTACGTGTGTGTGTGTGCGTGTCTTTTCCCTTTCGTCCGCGTTGTGATGCAAAACAGAGAACGTGCGTTGCTGGCTGTGGGCACCACTAACTCGACATAAGCATGACGCTCCCTTCACGACGTGTTTCTCGCCTCGCAGCCCCCGTGCCACCGAAGCGGGACGCCCTGGTGTCGGTGAATGCCACCCGGCTTTCGGTGCACCTGAACAGCTGGAGTGCGGCGGGCTGCCCGATCAAGTCGTTCCTGGTCCAGTACCGGCTGCACGACGAGGCCGACTGGGTGCTCGTCTCGAACGCCGTGCCGCCCGATCAGAAGGTGGTCGTGGTCGAAGACCTGGCCCCCGGCAAGTGGTACATCCTCCAGGTGACGGCGCACAGCGAGGCCGGCTCCACCGAGCAGGAATTCACCTTCAGCACCCTCACGCGCACCGGAGGTAATCGACCGCTCGGCCTGTCTTCACCTTTGCGATGGAACTTAACCTGATTAATGCGCATGCATGCGTGCGTGCGTGCGTGTGTGTGTGTGTGCGTGTGTGTGTGTGTGTGCGTGCGTGCGTGCGTGCGTGCGTGCGTGCGTGCGTGCGTGCGTGCGTGCGTGCGTGCGTGCGTGTGTGTGTGTGTGTGTGTTTGTCTGCGCGCGTGCGCTGCGTGCGTCTGCTCGGGTGTACACGTCGTGTGTGTATGTGTGTGTTGAAAGAATTGAATGCTTTGTTTTAACTGGAATAACCAAAACCGTAAATTTGTCCGTACGTCTTTCCGGGCATTTCTCCGCTAAACATTCCGGGAGAAATTATGTCACGTGATTTAACGTCACGTGACCAAGTCAAATGAAGTCATGGTATCGCGCGAAGCAACGACTTGACATCGCGAAGGAAGCCAATACGAGCGTAAGTTCAAAAATATCCTTCAGCTGTAAGAAATTAAAGTTTAAGCTAACGCGAAAAAACACCGTTTAGCATAAACGCCAATTATCCCCCTATCAGTACCCGTGATTGGTCATCGCTGTGCAATGTAATGATTGGAAACTTCCAAGACGCTAAGAAGCAGGTTTTGTATGCTACACATGCTCCACTGACCGACGTCATGAGCAGCATCTTGTAGAATAAAAAAAAAGTCATATTGTTTTTACAATTCTTTATATTACCCATTTACTTCAAATTATTTACGTAAACAATGTGAGCGCGTGCGCTACGGGTACTGTTCCGAGCATATGTACTACTCCCATTTTGTCTCTTGGTGCTTCAGTAATTTTGCAAATGGTCAAGTGCTTGGGCGTATGTCGTTAAGCAAACACAATGCAGCAGCCAATTAAGCGTTCGCCAATGCCTGGCAATGCCTGGTGCTATATAGGCATCCAAGAAAACATTCATGGAGGAAATCAGGACATAAGACTACCGCGAGTAAAGCCGAAGCGCATTGAGCAAAGTCTTTCTCTTCTGCTTATTGTTTCTGTGAGAACATGCAAAACAGGGGGCACACATGACGCGCTAATTCTTTCCATGTACGTTCTGTGGGCGAGACTAACGCAGCGGTGTCGCGGGTGCAGTGGCGGATCCAAGGGGGGGGGGGCGACGGGGCAGCCGCCCTCCCCAAACCGAGTCGACCCCTCCCTCCCCTTTCTCGGAGGGCAATTTAACATCGGTAGACCCCCCGGTGCCCACGAAAGAATGGAAGAATATCATCATTACAAATTTTCCGCCCCCCCCCCCCCAAAAAAAAAAACAAAAAAATAACGGAGTTCTGCGATCCGCCCCTGCGCGAGTGATGCTCCCTGAAAGTGTGCTGCAAGCTATTACTGTAGAATTCGGCTGCACAAAAAACTTACCCATGCTTCAGGCATTCTTAATCACCGCTTACTTTATTCAGTGCGGATGATGCATGGCGCAAAGATGTTCTCCATTTGTGGCATTTTTAAGAGAAACTTAGTCGACTTTTTATTGAATTTAAAAGAACCTTGCAACATGTTTGGGGTCTTTTTTATAGCAATAGCATTTTTTGGACTAACATGAACTTCCATCCTAATGCGCGTTAATAAAAATAAGTTTATTGTGATATTATAGACAAATATTTATTCGCTTGCCCGTACTCGAGTGAAGGCAGCGTATGCCAGAATCCTGCTACTCTCTAAGAAATAGGGGTATATAGGGGTACACACCTTGTCCCTTATGTAACGCCCCTAACAACAATTCGACGTTCAGTCCACAGACGTCGAACAGACGACACCAACTTTCAAAAGCGCCTTGATAGTCGACCAATACAACTTATCAAAATAGCTAATGTACGCATTAAAGGATACCGTAAAACAATCACGTTTTTTTGACCCGGCTTCAAAATCTCAGTGTTTTTTTCTTCTAGTCTTTGATACGCACATTAGCTATTTAGTATGATATACCCAACAGCTATCAAACCGCTCGTAAAAGTTGGTATCGCCAGCTTGACGTCAGTGGACTGGACGTCCAAATGTAGTTTTGGGGAGTTACATATGGGACAAGGGGTGTATCCCTACGCACCCCCTATTTCTAAGAGTGTACTCTTCGGTTTCGCTTCGCTGACATCCTAGATTACACTACGTTCAACATCATCCAGGGAACTTGCGCGGGAGCTTGATCAGTTGTTGTTTTCCGGTCCCACGTAATGGTCATAAATGTACTTGAACCCCTATTGCTCCATTTTGTCATGGTCGCTGATTGCCGGAGGCAGTACGGATGCTGTCATGTTGGCTATCAGAACGCGGTGGTGATTCGGGTCTGGCGGAAAAAGACTAAAGATCTATTCCGCTAAGTTCAGCGGAGAGGTAGAGTTTAAAGTTCAAGCGTAACGCCTCACCGCGTAACGTCTCGCGAAACCATTCGAATTCCAAATACAAAAAATTAAATTCTCGTTAAAAAAACAAACATTTTTTATCGGTTCTTTTTTTTGTGGTGGAGGGGAAAAAGGGGGGGGGGGAGTATTCAATTGCACCTACACTTTTATGTTACTCATCTCAGGCAATCAAATTACTTCTAATCGATTACTTTTTGTGGTAATTTTATAGATCATTTGATTACATTTGTTGGGTAACAATCACAAGAGTAATTTGATTACCTTTGGAAGTACTTCAAATGACTTGTATCCGTTACTTTTTTTCCCTCCCCTTTCTAATGGCACCCTCCGTTTCTACAAGTTTCCTGCCAACGAATCCTCGAACCAAATATCTCCGACAGGAAGATAAGTAGCTTGAAATTCGGTCATTCTAATCCAATGTTGGACAGTGCACGGGCCCGTTTTCACTTTTTCACGGTCACTTTTTCAGGCAACGATCAATTACTTGTAATTGCAAGTGATCGAGTAATATAAGTAATATAATTGAATACTTTTTAACCCAGAGGAATTGTAATTGTAATCGATTCCCTTTTTTGTTTAATAGGTGGCGCTGAAACCCTTTCGTAACAGGGCGGTCGTTTTCCATAAAGCGTCACAGGTGCGATTTAAATGTATATAAAAGCTAGCAAGGTCTATCATTAGAACGACACGGCTAACACGCGAAAATAGATAAACAGCGTCTGCGGACAGATGGCGCTAATAGCCGTAGTCCCCGGAAGATGGAAGTGAAACTTTTTTTTAAAGGATATAAACAATTTTACGGTCGTCACTACAAATAATAAGAGTACTGCCTTACCATTTCTTCCGAATGAAACATTATTCAGGTTCGTTACTACTCAGATATCGGGAATGAAGCAACAACAAGAGACACGACTTGCTCTTTTCTTCAAACATTTTTCCTCCCAAAGCGAGAAATGAGGCGCAGGTAAAATCACGTGAAGTATCTTTTGTTGCAAAACCAACAGCGTTTTTTTTTTCTTGCTTAGTTGGGAGAATGCCGGTTTTGGTGTTTTTAGCAGGCTGGAGATAAAACAGAGGCGGCACACTGGGTTGGAAACTTTAAATGTAGCATTAGAAAAAAAGACTTATCTGTCGTGAACGTCACTGTGATCTTGACCACGATGAAGAGAATGATTATTCGATTTTTAGCAGCGCCGACGTCTTCCTGCACTTTCGAATATTTCTTTATTGTAGATTTGCAAATACGGTGTAGCTTTTGGAGAGGTATGTTAACCATTCTGCAAGCTTCATACAGCGATTGTTTAAATAAAGAAAAGCTTAATAAGATAAATTAGATATTTGAATCAGAGAGACCAATAAAAAGCAGACACACTGTGATTTGTGGAGTTAGGAAGAAATGTAGAGACATTTAGATGTGTGCGAGTGATCGTATAACTAGGTGAGGTAAGCTGACATTGTAAAAGATGGTGCAGACGATTCTCAGTTCACTATCACAAAGATGGTGCTTGCGTTCGAGGATGACGCAATTAAGGAGTCCATAAAAGACGTCCCTCACACTGTCGTAATATAGTGCGCGTTACCTACCCGTCGATAAAAAAAATAATATTAAAAACGAAGAGAAAGTGTTTACTATATATTTCCAGTTGGTTGGGCTTCAAATGGGACTACCGAATCCGATGCGCCATCTGACTGAAGTTTCGAAGAGGTTCTCTCGTCAGCTGCTTTCGACTCTCGCTACGCGATGAAGCCACGCGTCGCAGAAGAGCCTCTTTCCGTTTCCGCGGGAAGTCTCGTTCGCATTGGCCTGGTCTCAAGATTCCGGGAATTATCCTTTCACGCGCTTCTAGAGCTTCGGAACTGTAATGTAAGGAACCGCCCTGAAGACTGGTCTAAACAAAATTGCCTTTTGAGTGCGACCGTCTGCCTTAGGACTGCTTATCAATGACTGCTTAGACGAGACGCTACCACAAATAGCAATGGGACTTTGTGGCAACTGAGGGTCGCACAATGCGTCGTATAGTGGAACGTCATGCAAAGTAACACAGCCAACGCAAATGTCTCTGTCGTAGTATATCTGTGGGTTTCCTGGAGGGGAATATTTTGAATTCATTTCTCCATTTTCATTTCGGTACGGTTCGGCTAGCTTGTAATATTGTAAGGTATTATGGCGCACCTTTTGCTGTTTCAGCAAAGAAAAAGGTGTGCGCTTAAATTTCACACTGTATTGGCTTTGCTCACCGACAAAAAATATAAAACGGATGGCTTTATAATTCTTATTTTTAGAAGCCTTAAACTCCGCTCGCAGGACTGGCATAAATGTACCTATAACATAGTGCCTTTGAAATTGTCGAACCAGACCGCGCTCTCGGGTCCCGTCACATGGCACTGCAGAGGATGTTGAAATGATTAGTCACCGACCTCAAAAATACCTATGCTATGTTTATCTTTATGATTGTGTGAATATCGAGGACATAAATATACCCAATACACAACATAGTGATGGCTTCTATAAGGTATGCGTGAAAAAAAAATATTTGCTAGTGAAGTGCAGAATAACCGCATAAGGTCTCGTTAGTGTGGACACCTCCGTTCCCGCAAAACAATCGACGATACTGTGAGCTGTTCATAATCCCGCGACAAAGATGCATGTATTTTTCCAGTTTCTCCGCGAAAATGGTGTCTATATATCGGGGAATCCCATATGCACGGGGTCCATATATACGACACATGACTGTATGTAGAATCCAAGCATACTTCAGTTCAATTATCGTATTTCAGATGAGTGAAGGCTGAATTCACAAATTCGTCAGTGATCTTTCCGCACCTTTTAATAGGCCGGTGAGCCTTTTTTCCGTATCCGATAATTTTGTGGAGAGCTTTTCTCCGGTGAGCTTTTTCCCGCAAGCTAAAACTTCGGAAGCTTTTTTTTTGTGATCTTTGCTTCGCTGCCCATTTAAGAAACTCAGATACTGCACCCTCAAGGTTTGAACTGCGCACTTTTTGCTGAATGTTTCTTGCGCGTCTCTTCTTTTCGCAGCCGCCATTCCTCCTCTGAACAGCTTGGAAGGCCAAAAGCCTGCTTTTACCGGAGCATGGGCATCCTGGTCCCTTTGGTGTGCGTGGTGGCAATCCTAGTTCCCATCGTGGCCATCATGTCCTTCATCGTATCCAGGAGGCGTCGCCAGGCCGCCCCCAACCACTTCAGAGGTATAATATGATAGATAACTCTTTTGACGTAGTATATTGTACCGTGTCTCTGGTTGACTCTACAATTATTCCTGAAATACGAACAAGACATGAACAGAAAAAAAGGCTCACATACGACAAAAACTGGCAGCTGTCGCACATGCGCCTTTTTCACTTTTCTCTTGTTCGTGCTATTTAATAATCATTAATTTGAACCGAGTACCCTATGAAAAGTCAGGTTTTGTACGATGATCGTACTTGGTATTGGCAATATCTCCGTGCACTCCTAGCTGAGATAGCGGTGGGAGCTACTTGCCCGCCGGACGAATCCGCCGCTTCCCTTTCATCACCTGACCCACCTCTCTGCGCGTGTGTATGGGCTGGAGCGTGATCACGTGGCGAAAGAGAGGCGTGTCACAGGTTTAACGGGGGCGTAGCTCCACCGCAGTCTCAGTTTAGCGAGTAAACGGAGTTTAAACATAAGCGGCGTATTATATGGAGTTGTAGCAGATCGTTTTTCTCCTCCGCTACTGTATCCGTAAGGAAAACGCCGCAGCTGCGCATGCGCGCTGCCAGCCTTGTCTGCATAGTTCAAGGTCTTGTGGCGGATTACGGAGCGCTATCCGGGTGCTTAGCGGGCTGCAGAAACGATCTACTAAAACTCCCTCATATCAATAACACTTGCGTAAAACTGTTCCGTTTAGTTCTAACAATCCCCCGCCCCCGCAATGCGATTCGTTCAAACACCAAAATGAGTTCCATCAAATAGACTAATTTAAGCGCGCATGAAACACACAACACACTGTCACAGATATAAATGCCGTACAAAATAATCCAGCCTTAATTTTACAGTTTCTGCATTGGCAGAATGACATAACACTTTTTTTCCCGTGTTGCCGAGCGAGACGCTCTAGGTCCCGTAAAGCATTGGATTTTAAACTGGATTCCTGCGAACCCCGGGGTTGCCCTAGAATCAATGTGAAGTTTTCTAAACTCTCCAATTTCCTCGACCATCCCGGCCCCTCAGTGAAGCGTTTTGGAGTTTAGGCGCTGTTTCAGCAAATCTAAACTACCTATTGATGCGTAACTATGAGCCAGAGACCGCATAGTATTTGCATCATTCTTTAGAAGGAGTGTAAGATTCTGCACTGCTTTACTGCATTATCGTTGGGACAGGGAGGAGGTTCTATCGGCTGCAAGAAATGGGGGGTAAAGGTTCCTCGACCTCGCAAGTTGAAGACCCTCTGTCGCTAGAGCGAAACTAGAATAAGCGTCACGTGCTGCATTCACAGACTCCTGCTCCGAGGACAAGAACCTGGAAGCGATGAGCCTGTCCATCGTCAAGCAGACCGGCAGCGGCCTGGAGAGCGCAAGCCCGAGCAAAGACCAGATCTACTACCCGTCACCCTACGCCCTCGGAGGCCGGGAACCCGTGCTGCACCGCCAGGGACCCTCGGAATCGGACTCCGTGCACACCCTCAAGAGGAACCGGAGGGAGCACATCTACGAAGTGCCCTACCCCAGATGGGTAAGCCTCGCTGAAACGCTACGCCGATCGCCTCCTAAAGAGCGGTTTCACGTAACATACTTCCTGTTCGAAATCTCGTCGGACTCCATGTTGGTGAACATTTGCCAGACGTAGATCGATGCGCAGAGGCAGCATTCCAGCTCGGTTGAGTTCTTTTGCGTCATGACGAACAGCATCTGCTGGATTAGTGGGCGACACAAATGGGTGTCATTTGGCACTCATTTTTTTTGTGCATACCGATCTTTAGTCGAGTTAAGTATGGAATCGGCGACCGCGAAGTCGACCGGTCGCGTACAAAATGGCCCCAGCTGACGCTGCCCGGGGCGATTCTGAAATAAAACAAGTCGGAAAAAGCTTCAGTTTATGCGCCCAAATACGTCCCCGATCGTACACATTACTGAACTCGTCGCCGGCGGAGCCACTCGCCACGCTTCAGCGTTTCACCGGCACCAAAAACGACGCCAATAGCTAACCGTCTGCGTGCAAAGAAATTGCAGAAGTGGAGGACGCTGTTCGTCAATATGGCAAAGCTTGGCAACTTAACGCAAAAAAAGACGTTGCTAGGACAGCTCAAGCCCCATAGCCAGTGACAGCTCAAGAACCGGAAGGCGTGGCTTATTTTATTCACGCTTATTGCTTCGCGATTGGTTCTTCTCGGCTAATGCCGTTATCTCATAGTCTACGGAGCGATAATAAGATGCTAAAATGACGCCCTACGTTTCTTCAGTTGTAATTGATTATACAGGGTGTCTCAAGCGAAACTTTCGCTGCAGAACATAGCAGAAAAAATCGGCGCCTGCACGAAGACGTTGCAAACTTTCGCCGAACGGGCACTGGACAGGTCAGTTTTGCCGCGTGAAATTTCAAGACGAAGTTCTCTTCCTGCAAAAAATAAAATAAAAAGTCTATGAAAAATTGCTAGGCAATTGTGTTTGTTGCATGCGTTAAACGTTCTAGCATTGCAAGATCTGTTCACTTGAAACTGTAACCTTGGTAATCTTCCAGAACCTTCTAACCCACTCCCCCTCTTTCACCTCGCCTCCTCGCCAACCTCTCCTCATAACTCCACCCCTGGTCACATGACCCCCCGTTAACCAATCAGCGTCGAGCCCCTCGCGGCCACGCTTTGATCCAGACTTCACTTTTGGTCTTCGTGAAATGCCGAACACCTAGCTAAAGAACGTTTCAAGTTAAAAACGTGCCAAAGTCAAGTTTGGGCGCGTTAGCAGGCGACCTGAGTTGGCGACGCCGCGACCTATTTACTGTAGCGCCATCTCCCGATAGGCACATGAACAGACGACGCAATTTGTCGCCTGCTCGCTGCACCTATCGGGAGATGGCACCACAAGTTAATAGCAACGCTAACACGGGCGTCTGCGAACGCGTCCAACCTTGATTTTGACAAGCTCTTTAGTCTAATTTTTTACAGTAAGAGAATTGCGCCTTAAAGTTTCAAGCGGTAAAACTAACCTGGTCAGTGCACATTCCGTCAATGTCTGAGCTCTTTATGTGCAGACGCCGATTTTTTCAGGCTCGTTTTACAGTAAAGTCCGCTTCGCACACCCTGTAGATAACAAGGTTGTATCGCGATGTCTATGTCTCTTATCGGAGGCGCGCGGTGAACCAATTGGACAGAAATGCTACCTAGTGTTCGGCTGAACCTCGGCGAGAAACCAGAGTACCAGTCGAACGCCAATGTTGCGCTTGTGTTGGCTGCTTGGCACAGTGCTGGTTTCGGCACCAAATTTAGACCACAGTGAAAAAAAAAAGATGGGTTGCTGAACAGCATTGTTTCGCTATGGGACAAGTGCGGCGAAGATTCGCTCGCATTTCAGGCAAACACCGTCAGATGCGCAACATGACTAGGGCCTCAAAGAAGCGTCTTTATTCGCGTACACGTTTTCAAGCTCTAAACCTACAATAGCTTTGCCGGGAGATGAGCGGACCCCGATGGAAATCCCGATATTGGAATTCCGGGGGAATCCAGATAGGTTGTCCCGAGGGGACAACCTATCTGGCCTTGTTCAAACACCTCTTTCATCTTCATCCCCGTTATTTCAACAGCACACCCTTGTATAATGAAAGCCATGGAACGTCATCACCCTAAGAAGACTAAAACTGAATAATTGAACCGTAGCCTGACACCAAGCGTCCTTCGCCGTATTGATTCAGCATGAGACTCAGCCGAATGCCGAGACAATGCTCGTGCCTAATTTTTGTCTGCGCTTATCTTACTGTGATACCGGCAAGATTCTATTGCACGGGTTTCGATTACGCAAGCTGGTCTTGGCTTAAACCTAGCAAACTGCATTTTGTATAAACAAATTAAAAAATAAAACTTTTTTTAATAATTTTTTTGCATTTTGGTGTAATATTCGGTGGTTCAGTAATATGGGATGTGCGCGCTAGATGATAGCCGATAATTGTAAACATCGATGTAAACATTTTTAATCAAATTTATGCATTGCGTTTTTTCTATCAGCTTATCGTTTATGTCGCCGGGTACACGCTGCGCTCGAAAAAATAAAATAAAACATTACTGTACGTCGATACAATGTGTTGCGATCAACTCGCAGGCAAGCTCCTATTCTTGATATAGGACCAAAAAATCACGGGGAGGTGAAATCCCACTGGATTTAAGATCAAGCGATCACATAAGCAGTGACACGTCCGAATATCCGCCACTCAGATTATAATTACCAATAAACAAAATGAAAAAAAAAAAAACTCCCTGTAACGCCGAATTAGAACGCAGCTCTTGAGGAGGATGGGGAAGGGTACTGGAGGAGAGGGTATACCCCTCCTCCCTCCTCTTCAACTCCTTGTCCTCCCTGCTGCCCCTCCCTCCGAGCGGCGTCGGCGTCGCCGTCGCCGTCGGCGTAACCATGACCTCACGGGGGTCACGTGACCTCATGGTTACGCCGATGGCGACGGCGACGCCGCTCAAGCCGGAAACGGGCGCTTAAGTGTTGCGCTCTAAAAATTCTGTAGGCGGGCTGTGTAGTTGCCGCCAGCTCTTGGAAAATGTTTGGGCCTGTGCGTGGCAGCAGCACCAAGCCAGCTCTTGTACCATCAAAACAAGCTGCGCCAGATGTTCGCTGTCAACGTCTTGAGAAACATGAGTGTGACTTGTTCTGTTTCTTTCGAAAGAGCGAAGAGGAGGGTACTTACTCCCACATCACAGGCAGCGCCATCTCTCCGACGGCCAACATCTACCAAACGCCCCGGAAATCAGGTGAGGACATCTCGCTCTTGGTGGTCCATTGAAGGCAATCTTCTTCAAGTTGCCGTGGTCAAGCCATACGTGAATATAAATATAGTGCTTTACTGCGTTCGACTCCCTCGAGACATTTGGCTGTCAACTGCAGTAGCTGTGGGTGTCCCCCCCCCCCCCCACACACACACAGACACTGTCCATGCTACCGTAGACTTTAGCTGGTGACAGGTGAACAAGCTGCAGGAGCTTCGCTTCCAGCACGCGCTTGCTGCCTTCCTTTCTCTGCGTGTGCGGCGAAGTGTTTTCAAAGCAAGAATGTTCGCGCTTGAGGCAGAGCATCTACTTGGATCTTATCCTGTCGCCGACCATAGAGTTTTAAGCTCATGGAAAAAACACAATTATAATCAAACATTCAAGTTTCTTTTTTCTTTTTTTTTTTCATAGAGGGGAGCGGGAGGGTGGGCGGAGGGGAGGATGAGTGCGTAAGTGGGATTCCCATCGAATTAACAAATGCAGCGTTTTGGGTCCTGTACTGCCAACCGGCCATACATTCTTAGTGAGGGATTCCTGAGCAGATTGTCTTATTTTTGGTGTGGCTTTATGTAATCGACTAAGTGACTGAGGTAAAATCAAGATTCCAATAACGGGAAAGGGCTAGGGGAATCGTAACGAGGTTGATAACTGGGCCAGTGTGTAATCACTGTACTATCGCGGAGAATATGATGGTCTGAAACACCGCTCCGCGTGGCACGGAGTAATATCAGAGCCGCCTGTCGCATTTTATGGCGATTGCCAGTGGTCTTCCCACCACTAGAAATGACGTCGGTTGTAGTTGTTGAAGTTGTTCATGTTGCTGTTGCAGTAGGGCGTAAGGCGTACGTCGTACGTCGTCGATCGCCGAAACGTGTCACAGCTTATATATCGCTCGGACTGTGCTGTAGGTTAACACAGGACTGCTCATATCTTTTTATTTCTGCAAACTGTGATGTACGCTGACGCCAAGACAACACCCATCGGGCGCTCGTTGAACCACTCTGCAGTTTTTTGTCGTCTGCTACTGAGGAATTGGAGGCGATATCTCTTCATTCAATTGAACCGCAGAACAAATGCACTACACAGTATAACTCTATCGCGAACTTTCTAGAAACAAGTTTTGCAGAAGCCCCACTTGTGACAACCAATAATCGATCCACGGTTGAGTTGCTCAAACACGGATGTATTCGTCGAAGACATATTCGAAAAATTCGACAGTGCAAATAGAAGTGCGTCAGAGCAAAGGGCAACAATATAGAGAATATCGATGAAGACTGTGAACCGAACACAGGATTGAAGATCGACCTGTTTATATATCACGTGAAAATCGTTATATTAAGGACGCGGAGAACTACTAGCTCGTCGCTTCTGTACCTGGTGAACCATTTCCGTTCCGAGCGGAAGCTTCGAAAAAGCCTGACGGTCCAGGCGTCCATCCAGACAGCCCTGCCACAGTTGAGAACTACCGTCTAAGTAGAAGACGATAAGGAAGCACGGGGGGGAGGGGGAGGGAGGGGGCAACGAGCGCAAGAGGAGAGTTTCTTGGACTCAGCGCGCCTCACAGTTTGCAGTAAAAATGCGACAGGCGGCTTCTGTAACGCGCGCCACGCGAGAGCGGCGTTTCAGCCTATATTGGCCGCGATAGTACTACATACCGAGCTAGAATAGCGCAGACACCAAGATGCAAAGAAGTCTTGTCCCGTTCTTCTTCTCCTCTATCTATTTGAGCTATTACATATATATCAGTATGACTAGGGAAATGGACTACATATAGGCGCCCTCAGTGGAAACTTTAATTGCTTTCTGAATTTTCAATAAACTCCCACTTTAGAGTAAAATCTAGCCTCTGTTGCGTGTTTATTTCTTGGCGTCGTTTCCTGCATGTTTTGTTTTTGAAAAATTATAAATCAGTTTCAAGACACTTATGATACACCCCTTTTGCGGAACGTTTATTACAATATTACTCGTCCTTTGATAATTTTTGTTGTTTTCTTATGAGCGGAAGTATTGTGCATGACACGACTGTATGCGTGCTATTGACTACACAGTTGCTCCCGCGCGGCATTGCGTCACGCGCAAGCTGTTCACTAAATCCTAGAACCGAAATTTTTTCACGACATTTGATCCTGCGTTAATTGCTTTGAACGTCTTGCATTCGATACATCCCAAAATATGGTCAGTATTTTCTCAATCTGTTTTCTATAGTAAACTTGCGTAAGACTGTACAGACTACATAAACTACGTCGTAGAGTGACGCGGGCATTTTGAATTTGCTAAAACGCGCTATTATCAGGTTGATTCGGGGTACATGCGCTTGACTCCATTCTCCCCTGCACCCGTTATCCTAGCATAACATATTTTGTTCTGAACGTGACCCCTTTTGAGTTTCCATGCAATAAGTGCACTCGGGTTTTACCCCCCCCTCCCCCCCCCTCGGGCCACACACACACACACACACACATGCGCAAAACGAGCCAGTTACACAATGTTTTAATAAACTGCTTCGTTACTTATACTTTTCATGTGCATCCGATTCACAGGCTTGGGGCCAAAGGTG
The DNA here is from genome assembly GCA_037355805.1 of Ixodes ricinus. Taxonomy (NCBI): domain Eukaryota; kingdom Metazoa; phylum Arthropoda; class Arachnida; order Ixodida; family Ixodidae; genus Ixodes; species Ixodes ricinus. Next base: position 76,434 of record JAZHYW010005968.1, on the reverse strand, counting down.
AACTCCGGCCCCAATACGCCCATAGACGGACGGAGGCTGTCGCGAGAAGGACACAGCCACAGAACGGGATACCGGTCTTCCACTCTGGCTTCCGACGGGTGAGGCAGAGTTCAGAGCCTCATCGTTGTCCTACCCGCTGGTGAAATAACTCGGAGACCGAACCATAAACGATGTCTCAGTCTCGCGGATCATTTATTATCAGAGTGGTGGCCTCAACGCCAGACACTCCAGCTTTTGCAAAATGACCTTCCCATAAAACAACAAGATGCCAAAGCAATAATAATCCCTGGAGAAGGGGAACAAAGGGGACAAAGGACAAACACAAATCTAAAAACACAGCTATAGAATTTTTTTCCGTCGCGCACCAGTCATCTGAATCCCGGAGAAAAGCTCACCGGAGAAAAGCTCACCGAAGATAAGCTCACCGGAGAAAAGCTCACCGCAAAACCGGCGGATGCGGAGAAAAGCTCACCGGCCATTGAGCGTATAAGGAGAAAAGCTCACCGATTTTTTTTAATTCTTTTTATATGGAGGCTGTTGGATCATGCGTAACATATATCAATTTATTATCATTAAAATTTGTCAGCTTTGTAAAACAGAAAATGTACTTTTTTGTATTATTTGTTAAGCTTATTGGGTATATTGCTCCCAAATTAATAATTGCGGGCCAGTGTTTTCTGTGGCTTAGTCTCTAGGCGACGAAAGCCTAACTGAAATCTTTAGGAACTTGAAGAACAGGAAAAAGTTCGAAAACTAAATAATGTCTGCCTAAAACCTTAAAATCGAAACTGTAAATGCCGAAAATCCGAAATTGCATGCGCAACAACGCGGTGCCTGAAATTTCCTTTGAAGCTTTTGTTAACAACAGGATATAACAGTCAGTAGGATATCGAGATTTCTTTCTTCCACGGACATGCACGTTTTCTAGCCGTTCGTGCTGGTGTTTCCACACGTTGCCTTTGTGTGATAGTGCCCTTCTACGGTGAGCCCCTCATGACCTTCAGAGCTGCACACTGGTACCGTTGTTACTCGTGACCTATATAAGAAGTAGTGTTCTGTAAGGTAGCGAATAGGGCGAGTTGGTAAAAGTTATACATGATGAAAACCGCTCAAACGACGACGACGGAGTGAAGAGAACAAACACGACAGGACGAGGCTGTTCTCGCAACTAAAGTTTTGCTACTGAAATTAACAGAAAGAAAACAGCGTAGCCGACACTGATTACATCAAGAAACACCTACTTATCTATTAGGCACTACACAATATTTGGAGCATAAACGGTTCACACACCGCTATTCATATTAGCTCGCAAAGAACAGACATCTTTATTTGACAGAGCTACCGACGTCGCGCTGTCAATAAATTGTTGTCTTTTTATCCGTGTACGATGTTCTCATTTTATACTTGCGGCTTCATTGATATAGAAAATGGGTGATTAGTAATTTTTGAGGAATTGGTAAATATGCCCAATGAGCTTTCAAGAATATTACAAAAAAGAGGACATATTTCTAATGAAGTGACGAATGCGAATTCTGTTAAATTGCCTCAATTGACGCGGAACCCGCTAAGTTAAAAAAATCGGAGAGCTTTTCTTCGCATCTGCCGGTTTTGCGGTGAGCTTTTCTCCGGTGAGCTTATCTCCGGTGAGCTTTTCTCCGGTGAGCTTTTCTCCGCTCGCCCCAGTCATCTATAACTGTGTTTGGAAATTTGTGTTTGTCCTTTGTCTCCTTGTTCCCTTCTTCAGGGATTATTATCGCCATTCTTGTACAGCTCGCTTGCACCTTTGCATTAATTGTATCTTAATCAATGGCAAAGCTACCTACTACCGGAATTGTCCTCTAATACAAATGTTTAACTTCTCTCTGTCTAGCTTCTGAGTTATGCGAACATTATGTACTCACCCCTGCTTATAAGTCAGTAAGTACCAGTGATATCGAAAACGTTATGCCGATTTTCTTCTAGTACCTTTTTCTAAACCCTGAAATTAATCCTTTGTATTGTATTTTTTAGCGAGAAATTGTTTCTGAGGTGCTGGAGTTTGTGAGTGGAATGTCGGTAAAACCTGACCTAATATCATGCTTGGTCTAAGCAACACTTGTTAAACGTCAGCAAGGTGTCGTTAATTTTTTATTATTGGCCTTTATAACACATTTGTCTTCAATCAACAATATTCACGAGTAGGCCACATGCAAATAATTGGAGTAACTGAAGGTTAATACAAAAATTTTAACTAAACGTTTTTTTGTTTAATATTTTTAGTCGTTGGTTCGGCATTATGTGTGTTTGATACAAGTGCGCATAACTACATCTTCAGAACTGTAGTTCCCTTGCGACTTCTTAATGAAAAGCAGTGAAGGCCCGTTCACACTCTTGAGACTTCTTAAAACTTGGTTCCTTAAAACCTCTTACAACGAGAGGACACACTGGCGCCATCTATTGGGTAGCAGTGTAAACTTGGCGGTCCGGCATATTTTCTATTTTTCTCGCGCATTATCATTTCTTTCTTGGCTCGAAAAACTTTTGTGAGCGTTATAAACAAGCCTTTCTTATAGGTATTACGCACATTTGACCTCGGAAATCCCGCGAAACCTTCGCTCTTGTGAAATGCAGTTTCTGGGTCACCACATAGATGGCGCCAGAATGCCAGTGTCCTAAGAAATTTTAAGAAGTTTTAACAGATCTCGTCTCTCTCGGTCGTACTCGGTTGCAAGAGTGTGAACGGGCCTTGACGTCAATTTTTTTTTAGTTGTACAATTATTTAAGTTAGTGAATCGTGCGACGATTTTGCATTTTAGTGATTTGTCTACTGTTGTCTTTTGAACAACAAAGAAAACGCTAGCTCCGGGAATCTTTACAGTAATATTGTATGCTGCAGTATTGTATGTACGTAATAATGACCCAAGGAGGTCCAATATTTTCTTTATTTGAGTTGGATAAACGTTTTATTCAATAGCTTGGAAGCTATGAAAAACTTTGGTTATATTTTATGTTTATTGTTTTACTGTTTTAACCTTACAACAACAATTTAATGTTCCCATCCGACACCCGCGGCGTTCTCTCAGAATACACGCTTGGTCTATACGTTAACACGCCTTTCTGTTTTTGATCCACGTAGGCACTCCGCAGATGACAGTGACAGCGAAGAAGCGGCGTACGTGTTTCAGAGGAACGGCAACGGGAGCTACGCAGAACACCAGGAAATGTCTGAAGCGGAATGTGATAGGGACCAACACACGAGAGGTCAGTACAAAATAATGTCCGGGGCCTCTTTTTGCTGGGGGTGGAGCGGAACGAATCATCAGCAAGACATGATGCTAGATGTTCGTGCGATTGGCGAAGACGAATCAATGTGTCTATAGTATTAGCGTCATGCATGAGAGTATTGCATGCACTAATCAACGTAGATGAGGCTTCTTTAGAAGCCTCGGGTTTGACCCCCTTTCGTTTGCCATATACTTCCAATATTTTTAAGACTGCACAATAGGGGAGTTTTCTCCGAGAAATTTGTGGCAAAAAGTGCCGCTGCCCTTAGTATCAAGTGCCGTAGTCTATAGTAGTTTTCGTACTTTTGTGACAACCTATCGCGAGTTTAATACCCCGCGTCTCCTCTCCCAACCCCGCACGTGGCTTTTCGCCCAAACAGCTGCCAAGCGTCTGGAAGCCCTCGGGATTCACATGAGTCCGGGATACAGCATAACCTGAGACCTACTCACCTCCCGGGACCTTAACCAAGCGAGGGAGACCTGCGTTTGACAGTGACCAACCGTCTAACACCGAGAGCAGCTTTTTCCGTAACCGACGCCGCCTCCGAAAGTGCCGTGTACAGGACAGAATGCGTGCACGCCGAGACCCAGCACTGTGTGCCTCAGAAACTCTGAAACAAGGAACGGACAACATTCCCGGGGACGTGCATCGACCAGGGTGTGCGAGAGGTGGTTAAGGACGCAGGAACTTCCCGCGCTAGGAGAAGCACGACAACCATGTGTTTTCACTAAAGTCCGCAGGAAAGGCGCTATGCGAAGAGCAAGTCGGCTGCATCTTGCGCAGTAGTTGCGATGACGTCAGAACGATGCCGAGCTCTGATTGGCTCTGATGGAGGGACAGTAAGTAGACCTCAAAGCAAGCTGCCTCGAGGTCTACCCACTATCCTTCATTCCGAACCAATCAGAGCGCGGCGTTTTGACGTCACCACAACCCCTGCAAAAGAAGCGAACAAACTTCCGCTCCACACTGCTTGCCGAGGGCACTAAAGTTGCACTAAATTCACTGACAAGATGAGAACAGCAACCGGGAGTTTCAGTCATGACGCCTCCAGCGTGGGCTTCTTATCTTCGATGAAACGTCGGTGTCTTGTGCGTCTCAAACGTGCACGCGCAATCAAAGCACGGAGGAAGGCAACAATAGCGCGCTGGAGGACGGGCATTCTAAAAAGGTGTTTTGCTGTTCTTATCTTGTTAGTGACGCTACTAATGAACATTTTGTCTGTGACCCGTTGTACCGAGTGCCCACACACACAAAACAACAAAAACGTTTGCCTTTTTTTTCACTTTATTCTTCATTTTTGCAAGACCAAAACAACGCATTGCCAAATGCTTATACTCCGCCAAAATGAAGCACTAGCGGTCCGGGCCAGATGCCAACGCTTCAAAGCTTGCCGTTGTCTGATTGAAGAGTTATAAAGCGATTTTCGTACCTTTTCAGGCAGAAAAGAGGGCCGGTTTCCGGTAGCCACGTTGTTTATTTCCCCGCGGTTAAGAACTTCCTCGGACGCCATTTTGTAATGAATATTTTCTAAAACTGTTTATAACCTTGGAATCATATAATGGTAAGTTTTCAAACTTTAGTATCAGTTCAGGATTGCTAACGCTACACTCGAACAGGAACTGCGTGTTCGACGATGCGTAGTTTTACGATCAGCAAAGCACAGTGAACTGTTTCCTCGACACTCGGTAAAACAAAAACAAAAAATCTTTCAAGCCATGACGTTCCCCTTTTTTTGGTATTTGATATTGATAAATTTAGCAATATTTCAAAAGCCAGCATAACTTTTCATATTCAGTTGAGCTTCCACGGTGTCGATTTCCCTACTCGCCAATATGAGTAACGTCTGGCGTTACATAAGACTTAAGCAATCTTGCGTGGCTGACGTTCTATTGGGTGACTGCATTTCTCAGGAGTATTATCATGCGTGAACGAAAATGTAGCTCGTTGCTGCTTTACTGTTTCAAGGCAAAATGTTGTTCAATCATTTCTCAAGGTCCTCCGGTTTGCATTTTGAAGTACCGCTTCGAGCGTAAATTATAAACCGCACCCCCAGATAGCGCGAACGCAAGACATCGGTAGGCTTTCGCATTTTATACATACAACTCCATGTCGACTGGCTAGGTATACCGCCTACTTTAGTGTCCCAAATAAGCATATACCACTACACGAGTAGTTTCCTTTGCAACCTTCCCCACGCAAGACAGCAGTTGACAACAAATTGTTCGGTTCAGACATTCAGATAAAGATGAGGGGGGGGGGGGGGCACTTCCATATATTATATATAGGATAACTTAAACTGTGGCAACTAATCCCAGTCCACAAAACGTTTTATGTTCACATAACCCTCCTGCCTCCGGCTGTCTCTCGCACACCTTGGTTTCGACTGTTGTGGACTAAACACAAATCCCGAGTGTTCCACATGGATCGTGGCATGACTCTTGCCTTCGTACGAGAGACGATGTTTGGAATGTGGGGTAACACCCTTTGCGTGTTTGAACACGGATCGAACTGTGTGATGGAAGTTCTACTATTACGTTATTCCTGCGTCTTGAGAGCCTTGACCTCAGCAGGTAGGCTTCTCAACTAAAACAAAATCGCTTCCGTGGAATCCTGCTGTGATTAGCAAGGCTGTTGTCTTAGGACGCGCGTCAGTGCGTTCTTTCGCCAGCTGAGTTATGAATGACTCTGGCTAGGCGAGAGAACAAATCGTCAGTCTTAGTCGAAGGGGAGCTTTGCAGTAAGATTGAATATCTAAATGCTTGAAAGGTTTTGATAACGTGAAGGTGATTCACTACTTCAGAAGATGATGCCACTTCAAATGTGTTACCTTTGATAGAACTGGTGGACGCATGTTTGTAGCCGATCTATTAACGACTTCGTTCCAGAAGTCGCTATTCTCTTTTTATACAAACCAGCGATGTTTTGAAATGTGGAGTATTCATGAAGCTTCTTACCTACAAACTGAGCCAGTCGCGAGAAGGTTTCAATGTTGTTGACGTTTTCTTTTTAAGATTAAACTTTACTGCATTCTCCCGGGCGAGAAGGTTTGCTGTTCATTACCTGTATTATTTAATTTAGCGTGGATATTGTTTCGTTACAATATTGGCCTCGAAACCTATTTAGAGAAAGCTGTTGTATAATCTGAAGTAACGGGCTTCATGTTGGTGTTACACGCGGAAGAGTGTTGCTTCTGCTAAAGAAAGTATTTTTATAATAAAACGAATGAATGTACATTATTCAAATTCACAAAATAATCTTTAGGGGATACCTCGAATTGTTACATGAGCGCGTTGAACGGAAGGTGGTGTCTTCATGAGATGTTATTAATTTACGCAATATTGTCAAAAGGGCCTGTATAGAATGTAATTACTTTCTAATAATCTACGTCACTTGGTCTTACTTCTTAAAGACATATGTCAGGATTACGAAGCTAAGAAAGCTCGTTTGTTTGGAGATTATCTCAACCTGAGCGTTTGGTGGCAAAAGTCAAGACAGTGTACATAGTCGGTTAAGTTGAACATTGCTTAATCATTATGTCGGTGATATACTACATGATGTTCCGAATGTGCAATGTATAAGTTAATGGTGGCCTCACAATGTTGGCCGCACTAACTGTGCCTATTAAAAAATGGTTAAATAATATAAAACAAAAATGTTGATTAATTTTATGTGTTATATTTGACATAGCTTTGCCGTTACAGACTTGTATGGATTTGTGTGTCTTTGTAATTGTGCTCAAAAAGAATTCAAGAGAAAAGCGCTTCAGAAGCTACTTTTTGTTTCTGCAAGTAGGCTGATCTATATTTTCCGTCCACCTAGATGCGAATGCAGTATTGTATACGAAATAAACGTCATATCAGCATTTAATCTTTGTTTCCAATTTCGCCAACGGTTGCAGAATCAGCACCTTTATCTTTATATAATACACCGGGAAAAATTTGTATAGAACAAAAGCCGATGAAAAATTTATCTTCGAGTTGTTCTGGCATATCCTGTCGTCATTATTTTTGAAACAATGTTTCATGAGAAATTTTTTTTCCTTGCGTGGCAGCACCGTTTCACCAAGAGGCATTTCTTATCTTCGTCGCAATGTACAGCCTGTGCAACACACAAGTTATTGATAGAATAAGAGCAAAAAGCTTTAGAAATTCCTCGAGCATTTATTATTAAATACACTTACTACTGTATAACGCCACAAAATATCATAACAAAAGCACAGATGTTTCGCCACCTCTACAGGTGACATCTTGAAAAGTTCGTGATAAGTAGTGACTCGCTGGTGCCTCACCTCAGTCGTACAAGTGTGTTCAAAACATGTCACCTGTAGAGCCCCTAACAGCGGAGCTGTTGAGGGCTAGTTTCCCCAGGATTGTGTCCCCTGCAAAGAAATGAAGACACCGAACTCTGGACACCTACCGCCATTTATGAGCGACGGCGGCAAGCCACGTGTCTGGTTGCCGCCGTCGCTCATAGATGGCGGCAGCCTTTCCACTTTGGTTTGCCGACTTGCGGCCTGCCATTACTTTCCATTGTAAAGATTCGCTGGTCTTCCATCTTCACCAGAGTGGAAAAGCTGAAAGTTTTTGTTGATGTATTTGTTGTGGTAAGCGGGAGTAAACGTTGTTTAATTACAATGACAGCCTAGACTGCAAGTATTCAGCAACTTCGGTAAGAGATGTATTGGATACAAAAACAATTTTTAAACCGAACTCATCGTCTGTTTGCGCGTAACCGTACCAGGCTCGACTCGTCTTTACAAATCGCCAGAACAAGTTTTTTAGACTCTACTTGAGCAATATATACCCATTAATTTATGGTTGTGTTAGGAAGCACCTGTAGTTTAAGTACTGGTTTACTCCATGACAAAGGCGCATAACATTTATTCTTGATATAAAGCCTATTAAATAAGGCCAATTTTTGTATATTTATAAAGATAACGCGATTAACGAGCTGTTACCGTTCAGCTCATTCTTCAAAAAGATATCTTTAAATTTAATTACTATTAATAAAGGAGTGGGATTTTTTGCTTTCTTCTCAAAAGACGAGTAGAAAAAATATGTATTTTATTTTTGTCTAAACGTCTTTCACTTAATTGAGTTTTCTTTTTGCCAAGCCTTAAACATTTGTTGAGAATTAAAATACAAATGTTTTCCAACGATGCACTCATTCTTTGTTCTAGTTCAAAGGAAAACATAATGAAGATAATCATGCACTTGACATCAGGTGCGATTAACAGTTTTAATAAAGAACAGAGCAGGTATATACAATTCCCTTTCTAGGAAATTTTCTTTCTTTTACCTTGGGTTCTCTGCGTAGATTAGCTGCGAGCATGACGAAATCATTTTTTAATGACCCGTGCAATCAGCACTTTAACTGATTTTTTTCTTTTGTGATGCATACAATAAACGCGAAAATAAACGCCGAGGTGGTTTTTATTAAATACGAAGACAACTTAAAACAAAACAAAAAAAAACGTTCTAGGGCTGACCCTAAAATAGGAAACCCAAAAAATCTCAGGAAGAAATCTCTACTTAATTTTTTTCTTTTGTTCTGACCCGAAACACAGCCTGCATTAAACTGTCCGAAAGGCTCTTTCTTTTTCGGTGATCTCATCTCTTGTCCAATTTCTTTTCCTCGTTAACAAATTCTCTGCGAGTCTTTTAAACGCTGTTATAAAAGTGGTCCATTCGCCCTGACAGCATAAGCCGTGATAAACTCTATTTGTGACCGTCACCGAAAACAAAAAACAGAAAACATTGCATCCGGGAGAAAAAAAGAACCCCGAAAAAACATCCCCGAATTTTATGACAAAATAGATTGACAAAAACGGTGCGGGGCGAATCCACATAAAAAAAGGTTTAAATTACAGTGCTAAATCAGATAATAATCTTAGCCATAATGTATGCTATCCACATGCTGTAAAGATTCAACGCAAAAAAAAATTAAAAGATGAAACGTAAAAAAAAAGTTTCTCTACTTTTATGAGAAAAAAAACTGTGTAAGGTCTGCCCTTAAATTTACCGAAGGTAAATAATACTGTAATACAAACGTAATACTTTTTATTTTTTATAAGCCACAAGCGCGCTTCGTACGTTACGACCTACGTGGTGCAAAAATGGCGAGCGGTAGTCTGAAACAGAATTGTCTCAGGGGTTGCCGACACTTTCTTGTTTGTCCCGTACTTTCGTTCAAGATGAACACACTTCACCGCAGGCACACACGCACTCGTCGAAGAACACTCGCACGCGCACACGTCGCTGTTCCGGTCTAGCCAGCGGTTGAACGCGTAGTCAGAGTCTCTCGGAGAAAACGTCTCATTCGAAATGGAGGAACATAAACCATCACTCGAAGCACAAGTCCATAGGTGCCGGGGGCTGGGGCTACGTGATGGAGGTGTACTCGCCGGCGCAGCGATGACTGGAGCTCTGGTAAGCACTCGGATATTTTTTCCCTGAAACCAGAATGCGGTGTGTGACTTGGGCAGTAGTCAGTCTCTATGTGCTTGCGTGAACGAACAGGTTTGTTTATCGCACGCTAAGGTGAAACTACCTACATTTGAGACGTCTACAGTGAAATAGGTTATACTCATCTTTGATCCGATGAAGCAGTACCAAAAATACATCGTCACGGCGCTTATCGTCTTTTAGCTATCACCGGATGAAACCAATCACAAATAGAGATTGCGGAGTGATCGTGCGCTTTTGTTTTTTGAGTGATTTATTTCCCCGGTGATATCAAACGCACCAAGACGGCTAGTTCCGTGACGATGCCCTTTTGGTGCTGCGGATTGCCTCCATCAGATCATAGCATCGGCTGCGGCCAGACGTGGTGTGAAAAGAAGGACAAGGTAGTACATTAACGCAAGGTGTTAACTACTTTGCAGTTAAGGTGTCGCCTTCATTGTGTCGGCTCGTTTCCTGGGCTATCCTGTTGTAAGGTCGCAAAGTACTATAGACTATTGCAGGTCGAGACAAGCAGGACACGCTCCTCCCATGAAGCCTTCCACTATTTCTAGTTTAGCAGCAGCGAAAAAATAAAATGCCAGTCATGGCGTGAAGAGAGCTTTGTAAGAGGGGTTCGTTCTGCTTCCAGTAACCTACAACAGATTAGACGTCCACTCGATGAGGGATTCGTGTGTGTCTCGTAGAAAACAGTGATTTAGGTTGTGCACTCTCGGAGGTTAAGACAGAGTTCCTGAAGATATAAGATTCACGTTTGTGTTGGAGTTGTTTACTCTTAGCCCAGGTGTACCTCGCACTCACTGCGTATACCTTTCCGTCGCTTACACTCGGGCAAAAAATGCTGAGTCTCTGAGCGCTGGACTCATCCTGAGCGTCTCGTACATCGCACAGCACAGCTACAGCGCATGCTCAAAATGCATTCCACAGCACAGCAGACAAACATGGTAGCGTACAGAAGGTGATTTTTGGAAAGGTCTAGAGACAAATCGTTGAGGCTCCAAGACTTCTGTCTCTCGGACGTTTCAATAAGTTGACCAGTTATCAGTCAACCAACCACCTGAGGACCTAATCTGGACATTTGGCGAAAAGTCGGCGAGAAATTCGACCGCCCTTATTTCCAAGAAGCACAAGTGGGCTCCACAAGAGGAGCCGACGGAGGTCCCACTTGGGTCCCACGTCGGTTTTGCAAGTCAGATCTAAGTAGGGTCCGCTTGGACTGCCTCCGGGGAACCCACTAGGAACCTATATGTGCAGCCCACATGGGCTCTCCCCGTGGAGCCCACAGGGGCCAGGTGGGCAACCCACATGGGTACCCACGTACGTGGGGACCAAGGAGGTCTACGTTGGCAGTCCGCGTGAGGTCGCCGCGGGAACCTAATTTCGTTCGGGGTCATTTTATATGTTCCTTAATGTGTGGGGTACTGCAGTGCATGCCAAATTGAGCATGCCTCACTTTCCCCTTGGGCCTACTGAAAATACTACAATTTTGATAAATCAATAAAACGCTTGGAGCAAGGCCATAAAAAATTTAGCATTTCAAGTGTACGAATTGGAACAATAAAACTGTGCATATTTTGATATATAATCCACCTTGGACAGGTAATTGGGGTACATAGCCACCTTCAGCCGTCCACAGACACCGAAGTGTAACATTCTGACGAGAATGTTTCAAATTAACCCGAAAATTCAATACTCTGCGTAAAAAAGTCCACCCCATGTAAAACGGTCTTCTCAGCATACACGCTGAGTAGTAAGTTAATAACAAAGTTTAGCAAGCGTACAATTTCTTCCTCACGCTTTGAAATACAATTCTCGGTAATTCGGTATCAAATTAAGCGGATCTTTTATGTTGAATTTCCAGAAAGTGCAGTAAATACTACAGTATTATTTTTACACCAATATTGGAGAAAAGTGCCGTTTTGGGAGCTGCACAGGTGCTCCAAGTTGGGAATGCCCACGCTTTGACACCTTGGAGCCCACACCATTGCTAACATAGCCCCCGCAGAGCCGAGGTGGGACCCACGGGGGTTTACCTGGACCGCCCAAGTTGGACGTGCCCACGCTTTGCCACCATAGAGCCCCTATCTTTGTAAACTTGGCTCCTGCAAAACCGAGGTGGGACCTACGTTTTTGTTTGTGTTTTTTTTAGATGGGCAGCCCCACTCGGTCCTCGGACACGTCCACGCTTTGCCGCTGTGGAGCCCACATCATTACCTTTCGCACCCCGTAGAGCCAAGGTCGGTACCACGGGGTTTTTATATGGGCAGCCCATTTTGGGCATGCCCACGCCCAGCCGCCATGGAGCAATTATCTTCGTAAACTTGGCCCGCACAGAGCCGAGGTGGGACCCACGGGGTCTTGACATGGAGAGGCAAGCTCGGGCACACCCACGCTTAGCCGCCATGGAGCCTATATTATCGCAGCTTGGCTCCCTCATGGCCGAGGTGGGACCCACGGGGGTTTAACATGGGCAGCCCAAGTTCTTCATGTCCAAACTGTGCCTAAATTTTCCCTCGTATATTCGAGGTGGGACCCACCGCGGCACTGCGTTGGCAGCCCATATGTGGCGTGCCCACGCTTCGCCCACGTATGACCAACGTGGGTTTCGTAGGGGCTGCCCGAGCACCCATTGGTCACGTGGGCCCCACGTGGGCCCCACCTCTTGTGCTACTTGGGTTGGCCGGTGCCAAGGTCAAGTGAGGCGCAGGTTAATCAAGGCCGCCGAATTCCTCGCCGACGTTTTCGCCAAGTGGAGCCCCAGGGCAGGTACGCCCGTCGCAGTGCCTTTATTAGGTTCAACGCATTTCAATTTGTTCATAAGGTACAGGGACCAAAGTGCTACTACCCGGACGGGGGCATGCGCCGAAAATGCGGCGTGCCGGTAACCACAAAACACCTGGCATGGAAGCGTCCAATGTACTCCGAAGCCCGGCAACGGGCTCTTGCAGAAATACCGCAAGGCGAGCGGCCCTCCAGCTACGAGGAGTGGATCTTGCCACAGAACGCAAGGCCTGGAACGGTGCACCTACTGTGGCGACAGCTCTATTTCTACGTAAAGGCCAACGGAGAACAGGGAGCTACTGCTACCACACGTTTAGCAGCCGCTGCTGATGTTGTAAGTCCAAAAGAGCATTGACGTGACAAAATAAAAACGTAAAAAGGAAAGTCTTACAGGACCGCGTGGTGCCGTTCGGCCTGTTGAGATCCCAGGACACTTGGTCCAGAGGCACAATAAACGTCTGTGGCCTGCCGCTGCTCACGCTCTCCCCTTCCAGGAGCTCTTCCGTGTCGTTCTCACTCCCGGAACTCCTGTAATAAATAATTAAAATAAATAGTTCAGACGACTAAAGTTATTTTTACTCCATATAACAGTGATCAAGATTGAGTCCTCACCACATGCCGTGATTATTCTCAAGCAAATACGAACAGGACGTCGCGTTTCAATATTCTCCGTGCTTTGTGTTTTAATCATGCTAAATACATTAAAAAAAGCATTGAATTACAAGAAATTAAAAAAACAAATCTTCCAGAGTGCCTTGGGCGTGCTTATCGAAGGTTCACATGGCTACTGCTTTGTCGGCCCAAACTTGAGAGCTGCAGGTGTATTACGCCCGTGAACCGTGTACGATTGGATGTTAGGACGCCGCTGTACGTCCACCTGAAATGGTCGCGTCTCACGGACTCTACCGGAGGCTACAGCGGCTCTCTTGTTGTCGCGTCTTGTAGTGGGCCTAGAATTTTGAGTGTTTCCAACTTCTCGATCCAGGTCACGTGGTTTATGGGTCGGCTTTGCTATACGAGCTGCGAGGGGTTGACGAAAGAACTGACCTTCCGAAAGCGCCTACACTTCTATGCCCGCTTTCTTCTGCCACAGGAGAAGTCAATGCAACGCATGCGCACCTCCGACCAATCTACACAGGAGGTGACCTCCAATAAACTGCAAGCCCTCTCTGTAATTTCAACTGCTTCATCTTTTAAACATGTGCCCCCTAGAGTTTCATGGACCACAGTGACATCTGACCGAGGAGAACAGAGCTAGCGAAAGACATTTTTTCAACTATGGGCACGCGGTTTTGTCACCTGTCACCATCTTCCCTCCACGCCGGTGTCTGTGGTACCTTTGGCTTGGATATGTGATACGGCGAGTTCCTGTAAAGCGCCTCGAGGCCTGCAAGAAAAAACAAATATATATATAACGCAGCATTATTCATATTTTTCTGAGCAGGCCATGCGTCTCGCCGAACAAGAAGTCGTAGGGTTCGACTTTCTTACAGTGCTCACCTGTTTTCTCGTACGCATCTCTGCACGTCAACACCTCCTCTGAACTTGGTTCCCACATTTCTAGCTGGAACAAAAAGGACGCGCGTTTACTGGTATATTCACGGAAATTTGAAACCAAGGCAACTGCGTTAACGTTTATTTGTTCGTTTCTTGTACAGTGCAGTAAAGTAATAAGGCTGTTTATCCAACTTCCCCCGAAAAAAAAAGTACAAGACATGTGAGGCAATTGCACCGAAGGTGTAGAGACGTTCGTCTAAGCTATAGCAACAAATAACCTAGTCTAATAACTAGGGTCGACACAGATTCGTCTTTCGGTGTGGCTAGTAGTTTCAGTAAAAAATATATATATATTGGCAAAGTGTAAAAAAAAACAGTCTACCTTTTCTGGCGTTTGATATGTTGGGTAATTTGTCGAAATCTTACAAAAGTGTTGAATGGAAAGCAGTCGTTGCCCAAAGGCCACTCTGTCGTATGCCACTCTGTCCCGCTTTAAACTTATTTGTGTGTCTGTATTTATTTTTTGTTGAGAGCGAGCACTGTACCTTCATATCATTACAAGCGCGTCTTTGTTTTTTTAGATTTTTTTGTTAGCGTTACAATTTGTACAAAGATAAACAAGTGTGTGCCGTGCTATTATTTTTGTTTCTCTTAGCCATCTAACTCACAAGCACTAAAATACTAACTTTCCAGACAAATTATGCGCTCGACTAGTAAAATAAAGATTATTAGAAGCGTTCAAAATCACCCTCGTAAATAGTCCTGCGTATTTTATTATCCATTTGTTTCTCTACTCCGTTTCAAATTACCATGTGCCACAACGGACGCTATGAAACATGTAGCCAAGCCGGCGCTCCGTAGATTTCTCAGACAACCGGAATGTGATCTGACACGTCTGAGCAATGGACTGTCTTTGGTGGTTCGAGGCGTCCGTTGCGGTACATCCCAAGGGTAAATCGGACTATAGATTATATTTAATGTATCACTGAAGGAAAACAAAATCTCTGAAATAAATACACAATATATGTATCACTAACCGAGTTGTAATGCCACAGAATTCCCATTTATTGCGAAATAAATAACAAAACTATACCAGCACTGACTTCCACATCTCCGTTATTTTCTAAGTGGTAGCTAAGCCGGGCCAAACAATCTCTGCCCCGATAGCATTCAAGGGCCGTGTTTAGATTCTGTATTCTAACGACAAAAAAGCCCTAAACCGCTGAAGTGAGAGTTATAAGCAAAGATAGCCATAGAAAACACGGTGCTCACGATGTACTCCGTTCACCCCTCAGCTTACCGTGCGATGGAAGATATACTTCGTCTCACCTTATGTCCGAGCGCTGCCAACTCTACCAGCTAATGGGATTAATAAAATAGCGACAAAAGTGTAGCGTCAGGGCATTTGTAATTTTTCTGCGTGTGCTACATCGGCTAAACCAATCGACCGCAATGAATTCAACATGACCTTGCGTCTTTCGTGTATGTGTGTGTGTGTGTGTGTGTACTTTATGTGATCTGACCTTGACCACGCCCTGACGTATGGGGAAACGGAGTACGGCCACTGGTCAAACCAATTACCCGCTTCCCTTTGATCACCTGATCCGTCTCCTTCGCCTGCGTATGGGTGACAGCGTAAACACGTGGCGAAAGATCGACTATTGACTGGTCCATCGAGCTCGTAGCTCGCATCACCTTGTTAGCTTATGAATGAACGGAGTATGTGACTCGGAACGTTATTCTAGGGCTCCGTTTAGAACCTTAACGAAGCTCTTAACGCGGCTCCGACGG
Organism: Ixodes ricinus; assembly: GCA_037355805.1. Lineage (NCBI taxonomy): Eukaryota > Metazoa > Arthropoda > Arachnida > Ixodida > Ixodidae > Ixodes > Ixodes ricinus. The sequence goes on along the minus strand of JAZHYW010005968.1, from coordinate 60,640 downwards.
TCTGAGAAAGCGTTTTTTGACGTACAAGCTGCGCGTAAAAGTTAGAGTGCCTCGTCAGTATTGACCTACTCTCTTGACGGGATAAGGGACGTCGTAGGTGCGGCCCTTGGGGTCGTCTAGCCTGGGGGCCCCCGGCGCCGCCGCCGCCGCCACTTGTGTTGCAGTGGGCGGGCTGCCCACTTCCCCGATGTGTCGAATACGGGGTCGGGTAGTACACGGCCTCCTGGGGACGGCCTTGAGACTCGTGCGACACGGCCAGCATCATGTCGCCCTTGCTGGCGTCGCAGCACTCGGCCACCACCATGCCTGAAGAGGAGATGGAGAGAGCGTCGGTATTGCCCGTATGCGATGCCGGAGCGTACGAAGTCTGATTCGCACATTCGCGTTTGAGTGTGACGAGGGAATGCACTTCCTTTATGTGTTTGTGTTTGTTCTACGAGTAGCGACATATGCTACAATGCTCGAGGCACGTCCCCCTCCCTCCTTCCCGTGGACTTTGGAAGCAAAAGGCGCCGCAGCTCTCGCTGGTGGCACTGGCCCTGCGCTTTAGCACAAAATTTGTTATCGGTACTTGCAACAAATGCGAAGTGCGAATTGTATCCAGAGGCTAGCAGTAGAATTCGTTTATTAAGAGGAAAGGTAAACCAAGATAGCTTGAAGTTGATTCAAATTATCTGGCGGGGATGCGAAATGGAAGGTTGGAGTGAGACTGCATGTGCTGTAGTCAGGTTCGCTGACCTGACGTAGTCAAGGAGCGCGTTCATAATCAGCTTTCGTCGTTGTAGTTCTTTGTCTGGAAGTGACCGAGTCTTCGTACCTTAATGGTCGTTATTCTTGTATCAAGGGGCTTTAAGCAGACTGACACACTGGCACCATCTCTCAACTATAGTCAATCGGAAGGTGAAAACAGCACCGCGAGCTTCCTGCTTTCGACAACCTCCAGCGTCTCGAACGCTCTCTAACTGCGTATAACTAGACCGAAGGTTTTGCAGTATTTGCGAGACCAAATTTACGGATTGTTTATTAGAGTTGGATTTTATAAAACATTATAATGTTTATTTTAAGCACACGTACCGTGAAAAAATATTTCGTAAAATGTACGCAGATCGGAAATGTTCCTGGGCTCCCCGATAGGTCGCGCCAGTGTATTGTTTCGTCGTAAGCAGTAACAAGCGAACGCAACTCAGTCGATCGCGCTCAAACGCAAATGTGTGAACCATCCTTGAGCGTCAGTGTGCTCACCGTCGGTCATCCTCGGCCTAGAGTCGTAGGTCCTCTTCCTCAGGACAATGCAGACGACGCCGAGCACGATGACGAGGACCAGGGCCGAGCTTACGATGGGCACGGTCACTGTGAGGTGCCGGTAGAAAGCAACCTGGGGATCCATGATCTCGGATCGTCTTGAAGGAACGTCTGGAACCCAGAGGAAAAGAATAAAACACGTGAGAAGTACGAAAAGAGTTAAGCAGCGATCAATCATCTCTTTGGAAAGCTGGTTTTGGAGCTCGACGTGCAGGAGTGATTTCTTCGTTTATTCAACGATATAATATGAGAGGAGAAATGATTTACGACTTTGGTTATTGTGGGAGAGCAGGCTTTGCTGAAAGCAGAAATGTAGCACCCAATCAATTTCTTTCGAAACAGCCTTCCACGCGTGCGGTTTCTTCTGAAAAGCATTTCGTTTTATTTCTTGTTACAGATAGTTATACCGCCCAGCGTTTGTTCTCTACAACACACACACCGGCTTTTGTCTAGATTCTACGTGGCATCAAATTTTATTTCTGCATGGCACCACCGAGTCAGCCATCATTCTTTACCTTATTATTCGTTATTCATTAGGACATCCTCATACCATAATATTTATAAAGTGAGAAGATACAAAGATTCGACAGAACTCAGTGACCAGAAAGTCATGGCCTGACAGGAAATAATGCCTGTCTGATGAGTTTCTTTGATCTAAGTTCAATGGAACGTTTGTACCCGGAAAGTTAGTTTTATATTGACGAAGCGTGCACGGAAATATCGGCCTATATATGTGCCGCGATCAATGGCAGTTCGCGGGATCTCTGGGCATTTTCGCATAGTGTAATGTTTTAAGAAGACAAAGTGAGGGAGCAAAAAAAAAACGCAGATATAATCTAATACTCTCACGGAAACCGTCGTAAGTAGTCGCGTTAGTAGTCGTTATGAGATCATGATGATGTCACGTGACAACGTGACGTCAGGTGTGGATGTGACTTCATGTGACAATCTCACGTCACATGACACAGCGAGGTCAGATGACATCATGACGTCACTTTGTCATTTCATAATGTAGACGACGAACGCCCTATAACACCCTGCATCAACATTCTTTCAAGAGAGAAGAAGAGCACATAACAGTTAAAGCAAGTGAGAGAAGGAAACGTGGCCATACCTCCGGCAGGCGTGAGGGTGGCGAAGCTGAGCTCGACCTCGGTGGAGCCGGCGTCGTTGTGGGCGGACATGAGCAGGGTGTACCAGGAGCCGGGCACCAGGTCTCCCAGGTGGACGAGCTGCTGCTGCGGCACCACGTTGTTGGAATGCAGCGTCCACTCGGACTGGGTGCCCTCGGCCCGGTACTGGACCACGAAGTAGGACACGGGGCAGCCGCCGCTCTCCCACGCCTCCAGGTGGAGCACCACGAAGGTGCTGTTGATCTCGAAGCAGCTTTCCCGGCTCGGGCTCCACGGGGCCTGCGAAAGGTATAGGTACACGTGAACGATGACCAGTCACACTTGTTATTGCCACGTAGAAGTGAAGGCCCTCGCGTTTAACCCCCAAACGTTATCACTAGTGAATCCACGCAGCACTGCCTAGGTTGCATCAGCATCGTCGACAGCGCGTCTTGCCGCATTTCATAACGAGCACAAGGGTAGCACGCTGGTGACGCTGAGTCGTATCCGAGGCTGTCCTCGAGCTTCGGCGTTCTTGCGGCTTGGGTCGGGTAGGGAATCCACTAACGATGACGTCATGCGCAGGCCTTGTCTTCTGGGTAGAATTGGACTTGCCTATTGTAGAAAAAGAAAGATGTGTCCAAATTCCACTCGGGCTTAGCGCATCTCCCGGTAGCGGCACTGTCTGCGTGGAGCTTCGAGCGCAGGCGCGGTCGGGCGCCTCGCGGCCTTCAAAACATGTGCGTTAATAAGGACGGTTCCTCGAGCTCCTATCGTGCTGCGCCATCTCATGGCGTTTGTCAGAAATGGAAGCGACCCTTCGACACGCTCGCGTCATGGTGAGGCTGTGCTGTTCAGACACCCCTCTTTTCCAAAAATGCACTCGCTTATAGGGTGAATTCACTGGAAGCCATATTTGAGTGCGCTGATGACTGCGTATGCTCAGAACGAGCTCACGCTTATAGGCGAGTGGGACCTGCAATTGTGATGGCGCGGTAAGCACGTTGCAAAGGAACTGTGGAAGCTTGCCTTCAGCACAGGCCGAGCAGGCTCGGACTCAGATATTGTCACGAATGACAAGTGATGAGGTGACGAAAACTGAAGTAAACTAAACGTTTAATGGGGCGAACTTGTGCCCAAAACAAAAAGGGAACAGAAGATAACAGCAGAGCGTCGCGGGCGTCAATGTCGGCGAAACCGCAGGATCGAGCGCTGGGGCGAGACTGACCCCGGCTCGGCACGCGGAGCCCCTTTTGTACACGCGTGGGCTTCTGAACATTTGGCGTAGAAGGTTCGGTGCGCTGAACATTCTAACCTCGAATAAGCAAGACGGTTCTCGAATTTACCAGAACATCACATTACAGAGTCAACAAAAATGGGTAGCCGCGACTAGGAATCGAACCCTGGCCTTCTGCAATGAAGGCAAGCGCGATAACCGTTAGGCCACGGGCGCGCTGCCCACTTGGTCAGCTGCGCGCGCGGCAATACGGCCTCCAGTGAGTACTCCCTTCAGCCGTTTGCAAGCATGGCGTCCCGACTGGTGACCCATCCGTGCATGCAGCTGCGTCATGCGCTTGAAAGCAGCTTTGGCAGGCCTGCAATTTTGACACACTTCCCCATGCGAGCACGAACATAGCAGCACCCAGATGCCCTGTTTTCAATCGTCTGTAGGGCGCGCAAGCTCGTTTGTTCCTTGCGCACCTCGTGTGTTTGGTTCCCCGCCAAATGGACCCACGTCTTGTTTTGTTTTTGTTTTGTTATTTTTCGATCTTCGATTCCGACCAATGACGATCCGAGCTTTATGGCCTCGTAATCACGCATTCGCTTCGCGTTTTTCCCCCTTTTATTGGTGTGCTTCGTTTTGTGTTCCGATGCGTCAAAGACGCAGTTTGGAACACTTGCTCGACGCATATGCAGGGAGTTCACGAGAAAAAGAACTGCGTTTTTCGGCCCCGGTAAATAAACTATTATTCGCAGAATGCTAAAATTCTTTGAGTATATGGCGCTAGCAGTTGAATAGAATGCGAAAATTTGCCAACATGACGTCACCTGCATCAAAAGATGATTGAGAAAAACAAAACTTTTCTATCAACCGATGTTCAACTAAGCCTAATATTGAGAAAACAAGAAATGCCATTGCGTCATTGTGGGCGCCTGTAGCAACTGTTTCAACGAGAGAAAAAAATATCCTCATCAGGGAAGAAAACAATATCCTCTTTCTTGCTCACAAGTGTTTTCCACTCACATAAACACCACGATCGTCCGCAATGTCAAGCTCTGTTTTGACGATATTAGGCTTCGGTGGTCGTCAGCTCAAAGAAAATTTCACTTTTATCAATTATCTTTTAATTCAGGTAACGCGACGCTCTTAAACTTTCTCGTTCTATCCCACCCGCGCTAGCGTCACATTCTCACGGAGTTCGAGCTTTCGGCGACACATAGTTAATTTACCCGGGCCAAAAAACCCGGTTTTCTTTTCTGGGGAACACCCTGTAATACTTTGTCTTGCCCTACGATGGACCGCAGGGAAGGCTATGCCAGTCAACCCCGCGCTGTGAACAGGGGCGGATCCATAACACCGTTTAGGGGGGGGGGGCGGAAGATTTGTAAGGATGCTATTCTCCCATTCTTTCATGTGCACCAGGGGTCCACCCATGTCAAATTGCCCTCCGAAAAGGGGGGAGGGGTGGGGTCGACTTAGTTTGGGGGGCTGTCGCCGCCCCCCCCCCCCCGTCCTTGATTCCGCCACTGGCTGTGAAGGTACCCACGCGAAATGGGCCCCGGTTCGAATGTCACGTGGCACAACGTGGCATTGGATTGGCTGGCTTGGCTCGGAGTGTCCCTCGTGGATTATCGTAAGGTGAAATGGACTGTAATCAGATACAACATAAGGAAGACAAGGCGAGAGGGAAAGGGCGTGCACGAGAAAGCCGTTGTGGAAAGGTGGTCGCCCTTTCTCCACTTCCAGCTTTCCCTACGTGCACGCCCTTTTCCCCCTCGCCGTGTCCTTTCTTAGGTTGTATCTGATTATATATCCTTTGTCTAATTCTCTTGTTACTCGAGAAGCATATGTTCGTAAAGTCCGCCAGTTCAAAAGCATGCTTGACTAGAAACGCGGATGAACAGCGCAGCAGCGCAACCTAAGGAACAACAGCGACATAAAAAAAAAAAAAGAAAGAGAGCGTAGAAACGAAGAAACGTAAATTGAACGTTTCTGGTTAAAAACGGTGAGCGAAGGAAAGCGGTTGTATACCCAACTATTGAAACTTCCAGCGCTTATCACTCGGGTGAAAAATGCTGAGTCACTGGGACAGTGCACGCGTGCACGGCGTTTCATTTTTCATGGAATATATATACATATATATATATATATATGTGTATATGTATATATATATATACATATATATACATATACATATACATATACATATATATATATATATATATAAATTTCGACGCCACGGACAGGATGGAAGCTGCAAGAATAACTTTCAGTTTTCCGGCCTACAGCGCGAGCTTCCTGTCCTACATGATACATCGGCATCTCGCGAGTTTCAAGGAAGCACGCGTGTCCAAAGCATCACCGAACGCAACGAGCGTGTGCTGAAGGATCGGAGAAACAAAACGCCCCGCCGTTTTCGTCCTGCCACTGACTGCAGCATTTATTTTAGGGCTTCACCCGCTGGCGTGTTTTTCGAACTCCTTATTTTTCAGTCAATATCACTATGTATTCAACACAGTATAATAGGGTTTGCTTACTATTTATATAGCACTGCGAAAAAGAAAATCCGCTACATGTGTGTATCGAAGCTTAAAGTTACAGTCGCACTGATCATACTTCACACAAGAACCTTTGCTGTAGACATATAAACGGAATAATCTGCGGGTGGTCCGCAAGCATGTCCGAAGTCCGTTTACTTCGTTCCTTTTATTGTTTTATCCTTGAAACATATCTGGAGACAGGGAACCAAGGAAGAAACATGCCTCAGAAAGTGTCTGCAGACTGCCTTTTGTACGATTTCTTAGCTGTGTGACCCCGGCTTTAGGTTCTCAAAGACGTTCTCTGTAAACTCTGGCGGCCGTGAGTGCGTGACGCAGAACCCGACGGTGAGATTAGCTTACGTCCTCCGTTGGTTCTGACGCTGAGTGTCTCGCCTTGCGGTCCCTTTCCTGCCCGGTTGGTGGCCCTGATGTAGACCAGGTATTCCGTGCCGCACCGCAAGTCGGACAAGGTGAAGGCTCGCCGGTCGTGGGGCACGGACACCTCGTGCCACTCGCCGCCCTCGGACTTGTAGTAGATGGAATAACCTGCGTGATGGCACCAGGGAAGATACATGTTCCGTGTCATAATCGCGCGTGAGTGCTTATTCAAGCGAAGTACCTGCACAATACAACATCACACAGGCTCTCTCTGTGCAGCGGTATTATATACACTAACCGAAAAGAGTTAAAAAAATAACATTGTGGGTCTGGGTATGTTTATACCGCCTGAAATTAGTCTGCCTCAACCAGCGACCTGTCTCTCAGCTGTAGATGAGCAATTTAGCCAGTGCGGTACAACCGCTAGCCTAGGGTCTTTAACGTGCCCAACGCAATGGTGATACACGACCGCACGCCGGTACGATGCTCATCCAGATTGAAACAGGCAGGGGTTGGGATTGAACCCACGATGCCTTGATTCTGCAGCGCGAGTTTTCGCTCCACGTACGGGCGAGTGTACGTCTGCAAGAAACTGTTTATACAAGTGCTAACAAGGTACACGTTTTAGAAAAAAAAGAAACTGTATTTATTAAACCTTTAGTAGGTCGGCAGGGATTTCGCAAGAGTCTGAGTGTCATTTTCTTCTGAGCTAGCGCCGCGCTCTTGTTCCCGCCCACTCTGGGACACGTGACGCCATCTCGTGCCCCGGTGGCAAACCGTAAATAACAAAACATTCATTGTCAAAAAAAAAAAGATCACAATTAAATGCCTTTTTTTCTTAATCAAGACGCTATGTGTTTGCTTTTTCAAATAAAAATAAAAGCATTACTCCGCTCGAAATTTTTGCTTGCTTTATTTCTAAAAGCAAAATAATATCTCGTAACTCCAGAAACGCTTGCCTGAGGCTGTTTGAGGTTTGGGCATAAAACGACCTGATATGTGCAGGTGCAACGTTGCATATAAATTGTTTTAATTAAATTATATACTTTGCTTTTTAACTGTTTTAACAGACTCTGAATAGGATTCGGTCGGTGTTATATTACCTCTGCAACGCCACATGACTCTACAGAACGCCTTACACTCTTAGTCTAAAAGTTACTTGCAGTCCACAATTATGCACAATGCAATAAAACAGCACGACGGCACGGGCATATTGCCTTCACCTTGGATGGTGAAGTGTGAAAAGCGTGACAGCACCTCCACCGTTCACTCACCCGTAATGGGCGCTTCCTGAAGGTGTTCGTTCTCCCAGTTGACGGACACGGATCGGGAGAGTGGTGCCGCCGATCCTCAAGTGTGGGGCGCTTGGAGGATCTGGGCAAAATAAAAAAAGAATTAAAGAAGTTTGATTGAGTTTTTTTTTTGTTTGCATGGAAACCACGATGTTTATTGTCAATCTAATTCAACGCTTTGCTCAGACCACTACGTGGTTACGACATAAGCAGGGTGTTTGAATTTGTTTAGAATAATGCCTTTATAGGTGGCAAGGGTCACGCGAGTGTATTTATCATGTTAGTTGAACGTTATTTATTTATTTATTTATTTTAAAACCTCCAAGGCTCGAAGGCCGTACAGAAGGTAGGGTAATCAAAATAAAACAATAACAACGACGGATACGCAAACAAAACAACATAAAAGATACAAAGGCGCATTAGTAAGACAAAAAGAAGTTTCAATTGCAGATTTAAAATTGAGTTGATTTGTTATGGTGGCGATCGAGGTGGGCAGGTGGTTTCCCTCGACTGCTTGTTTTAGGCATAAACAGTAAAAGGGTACACGTTGGTGCGGCAGTGAGGAGCACCTTCTTTATGACAATGATCCGCGCGGGATTGACAAATATGACGACTCTAAAAGCAGCTCGCTTTTCAGTGAATGGTTTTGATGATAAATCTCATGAAAAGGGGCTAGTCAAGACACTTTTCTGCGTAAAGCGAGATGAGGAGGTTTAAAACAACATTCGTTAATGAAACTCTTTATCCACGATCGCAGTTTGAGAAGATAAAATGTGCACTTCGATCTTAAACTGATTCTAGGTTATTAGTGAAGAAGTCTAGGCTTGTATCCTATATCGCACAAGCGTACTCAATGAAAATTGCTTAGTAAGCTAGTTGGTACATCTTTAACTGGAAAAGCGCCTCAAAAATACGGGGACACGAGAACGAAGGGACAGGACCATGCTCTACTTACAACTGAACGTTTATTGAAAACGTACTCCCTATTTATTCAGGCAATCGAGGCTTCACCGGTGTAACACCGAATTCGAGCGCAGCTCTTGAGGAGGAGGAGGAAGGGTACTGAGGGGAGGGAATGCCCCTCCTCCCTCCTGTTCACCTCGTGATCCTGCCTGCTACTCCTCCTCCCCCTCCTTCTCCTTCACCTACTCCTCCTCTCCTCATCCTTCAACCTCCTCCCCTCGTGTCTCTCCCTCCTCCTTTCTGCTCCCCCTCCTCCTCAAAGTGGGGGGGGGGTCACATGACCTGGGAAGGGGGGGTCACGTGACCTCGGGGGGGGGAGTCGTGTGACCTCGCGGCTGCGCCGACGCCGCTCAGGCCGGAAACGGGCGCCTAAGAGCTACGCTTTAAAAAGGAAACAATAATGTAATAAAAAAAGGACAAACACCTATATACGCGTTTTTAGTTAACCCAAATTACGAAAGAGGGGAACTGAAGAGGAACGAGGGAGGCCCAGCACGTGGGAATGGCGACTCGTTGGTAGCATATAATCAGGGGGTGTAGTTGGCACAATATTTGATTCTGAAAACTCACCTGAAAATCTCAACGTTTCACGGTGGACTAGATTGCAAGCCAACAGAATAGAGAAAGATTCTAAAGTATGGGGAGCAAAGTTAACTGGTTAATCATATCCAGACTTTTAGATTTTAACTGAAGAAATAACTTCTAGATGGATGCATTCAAATCACTTAACAGCGCCAATAATTTGGTAGAGACACTCCCAGTGTCTCAACAGCTCCAATTATCGTAGTCGCAATACCTCGTGGTAGTGACATTAAAAAAAAGAGGAAAAGGAGTGGAAGTACACGCTAATAGTCAATACTTACATTTTAACATTATTCTAAATTTAGTTACAAGTACCCTAGAAACAAAACAAATAGATAAAGAACAAAACAAAAAAGTTTACTTTATCTTATCTCATTTCTTTTTTTTTTTTTTAATGGGGAATAATAATTTTATTCAGTTGCGGGATTACTAGCCAGATCATCGTCAGCTAGACTCGTTCCCTTCCCTGAGCCCTCACAAAGCATCGAACATGAGAAGAAAGGGAAAAAGATCATAATCTATAAATTTAAGATTATGATCAACTAAAAGAAGATCGAGGGGGGGGGGATAATAAATCCTGCTGATCTAAGCCCGTCCTCTTGTCTGGGGTCTGTTAGATATTATCTTCTTTTTTTCGTTGAATTTTTGAAACAAATTTAAGTTTTGGTTTTAACACTTTTCATTTTGTTTACTAGTGCATTTAATTATGTAACATGCCTATTTACATTGTAGTTACGCGCTGAGGTACACAGAACACAATCATCGTTCAAAGAAGAGATGGTGTCCGATCGCCCTCTATGGTCTCACGCGAAAGAGAACGTCGTCGTCTTTCACCTTGTTCGGTCCCATGTTGGTATATCGAAATTAGAAAGCGATACACACACACCGAATGTGTCTGTCAACGGCGGACTCTTGAGCGGACACGACACTCTTCCCCTTATGAGGAACTGCTGTACCTTGCGGGTGGGCGTCCCGTCCTTATCGATGTACGCAGCACAGCTTCTTCAGATGTCGATCGGGTCCTTACCTTCTTGTTCGTAGTTACACTTCCGAATATTTTTCGAAGTGTCAGCGAGATGTCTCTTCACCACACTGTACCAGTTACGAGCGTGTGGCCGAATTTCCTTACTAAAGTGCCCGAAATCCATTCAGGTTGCTTCAGGAACTGTCGGATCATGACCTGTTCTCCCACTTGCAGCCGGCGGTTTCTCGGTAACTTCTTCCTTGCTACTGCTGTCGCTTTTGTAGGTACGATATGATCCAGAAGAGTCGGTAATTCCCTTCAAAGCATTGCTTTGGCCGAGTGGTCTTCGTCGTCTGGTGAACCGTGATAGTAGCTCGCGACAGTCGGAGATTTACTGATCCAAATGGCTCCCGTGCTAACGCCTTTTTCGGTTCGCCCACGTAGCGTTCTGCCTATCCGTTGCTGGCAGGATGCTACGGGGCAGATGTTACGTGTTGAATTCTATCGTTCTTGTAGAACGTTCCAATCTCGGCAGAGACGAAATCTGTCCCATTGTCTGACACTTGTTTGTGTGGAATACCAAATGTTGCAAACAGGAATCCCCGGATATCGATGACTGCCGCTGACGTAGAATGGCTTACTTGACGTACATCCACCCATTTGGTAAAGGCATCTACCACCACTAAGAAAGTACGTCTTTCCACGTGACACGCAAAATCCACATGCAGTATGTGCCACGGTGTCGACGGTTGAGGCCACGACGGAATCGAGGCTTTTGCTGGGTTCCTCAACGCTGGCATGCATCACCACATTCCAACAGTTGTCTTAATGTGTTCATCCAAGCCTGGCCATCACAAGTAGCTTCGCGCGCAAGTTTTCATAGCTACAACTCCTCGATGTCCTGCTTGGACCAGGCCCACGGCTCGCTTCCTTGGAGCTGTAGGTATGACTACCCATGTTCCACGGGTGACGCCACCGCGATGAATAGCCAGCTGAGCTCCGTGGCTCTTCCGCAGTATGGTTTGAAGTAATCGCCTTCCAGCTGCTGCACCGTACCTCCTTGTATCTCTGTGAAGAGCTTTGAGAGTATGACAGTTTCTTTCGTCATTCTCGCTATAACTTCCGCTCTCCGGGATGGTTGTGGCAAGGCCTCGAAGATTAGAACGTCGCTGAGAACATGCTTTTCTTTGTGTGTGTGTGGTCTGGTTGTGGCAGCCTGCTGGTTGTTTCAGCGTTCTGGTGTAGCTTCCCGGCTCGATGTTTAAGGCTGTAGTCTTACGCTGCAAGCTTCAGACTCTAGCGTTCGGTCTCCCTGCTGTTTTATCGAAATTGGAAAATAAATATACACACATTGACAATATCTGTTAACGGCGGACTGTCGAGCGGACACGACACATTTATTTTACATTGGTTTCAGTCTGCAATACTAACGCTGGAAGTAGACAGAGGCACTTTATGTTTCATTCTTTCACTTGCCTCAACTGAAACTCTGTACTCCAGTGACGCGATACGGTAGTTCCCGCAACTGCGACACGCGGCTGCAGATTGGCAAATATTTCGTGTTTTTCCTTTGCGACTACGCAGTAGAACAGCATTCTTTGAGGGCAAGTCGGGTCGTATTCTTTTCACTTTTGCCCAGATAAACAATATAAAAATACAAGCTGCAAGTTCATCTCACGTCAATATCGTTACACCGCCCGTTTAAGTATCTTTAAGTATAACAGTATCTACAGCTCAGCACACGCCCTATGTTTTGCAAGCCCCAGCACGTGCGAATGACGACTCATCTGAAAATGTCAACGTTTCACGGTGGCATCACGTAATTTTTTTTCATAAATTTGTTTGTTTCAATTTTGTTAAATCCCACCCCTTGCTCAGTTTTCAAACGTTGTTACTTTTATTGTTGCCAAATGGCCCTTGCGACGTCACTAAAAAGTGCTACGTCAAGCTATTTGAGCAGCCTATAAGATCAACGAAAAAAACACACTAAAATGGCCATATACAAAAACACGTCAATGACAAGATTGAGCTAGCCATCTTTCCATGGCAAGGAATGACGCACCCAAAGGATGCAAACCCTTTAAATGAAGACCACGCTGTCGGCGACTATCCCGTTTCGCGCCATTGTGTTTCGCTGAGGGAGACGAATCTCCCGATTCTGCACGGGATTAATCCGACGCGAATTAAAGTCTCCGCATAACGCCGGCCGTTGTCTCCGCAAACGCACATCCATCTCCAAAACCAATAACGTATGGACGGCGTCTCACGTTCCTCCTCCCTCCGCGCCATATTGCGAGTCACGTGACGCTCTGTTATCGGCGATTAATCAGCGCACTGTATTAAAAAGAGACCCCCGTCCGTCCAACAATGCCTCTGACGAACTTTGAAGCACTTAATACACGTCATTTGGCGTCTCCGAGCGAAGCCAAGCTAAACTTCTGTTTTATGTAGTTTTTTTTCTTTCTCGCAGCCCGAAGCTGCGGTTGAGACGCCACCAGAGGGCGAGCGAAGTGGCTAGCCGAGTTGCGCAACAGCCGTATATACCGCTGACAGCGGGTGCCACAAAGGGCCCCGCCTCTCTCCGTCTATCAATCACACACAGGCGCTCTTTTGTTTGAGCCATCGCGGGCACTAGGCGCCCGCACTAAAGCCCGAAACGACTCCTCTCCTCTGCCGTGATTTTATATTTTCGCCGTGCGTACGGCCGCCCCCGTCCGCATTGTTGGGCGGTCCGTCGTCTTCTCCTCTTTGGGCGCAAAATTCTCTCGGTTGAATTGAGGTCGGACCTTGGAATGAGCTCCCGGGCTCGGTCGTCAACCGACCGCAGGGCCAGGATCGGAAAGGGAAGGAAATTAATGAACCGGGTCGAGTAATGACCGTGGGTTCGGGAAAGGAAGACGTCCTTTTTATCCTTCTTTCGGAAGGACCTTTCTGGAAGTGTCTGCTTCTCTGGCGGACTGTCCTCCGTCTGCCAGCCCCGGCCGAAAACACTGCGTCTCCAGCGTCTTTTGATCCGATTTATCGTAATTTTTGTTAGCGGGTATGCTGCGGCCGTTTCGACGAAATCGAAGCAAACGTCAAGGCAGGGCTGCAGTGAGCAAATCATTCTTTCGATATAGCTCTGGCCATTGGCTTTGATCGCTGCTTTTTTCTCTTTCCAGCTTTTTTTTTCTTGCAGATTTTTGATGGTGCAGCCTCAACCTCTGCCGCATCTCTCTTGGGCAAGCTTTGGTCACGACGTGGGAATTTATAAAGGGGCCTGAGACCTGCCTCTTGAGGTGATTTTTTTTTTCTTAGATGCGACTCAAAGGAAGATGCGTTATTTTTCTTTAATGGCGACAACATTATTTTTGTTTTACAGGATGAACGTTTTAGTCACCTCGTCGAAATTCACGCTATACAAGTGTTTCTGGTGGCTTTGCTATACTTCGTTTTGACTTAAGCTAAGTCGCAGCCGACGCTACGAGATGGGATCAATCAAACCGCGTAAAAACTCAAGTCACTAGGCATTTTCTGTTCATGATCGGTTCAGCAATAATAGAACACGTACAGAAACAAGACGTACACCATGACGGTACGCTTTTGAGGCTGCCTGATTGGTCCCTTTAGCTCGTAGCATAGGCTGCGTCTCGACGTAAGGGGAAGTACAAAGCGCCCACGGAAGACCGGGGGGGGGGGGGCGACAATTTGAGGGGGTGGTGTCACATCACTAAATAATCATTAAAGCAAATGTAAGCGCATTTTTGCCGAATAATTCCAGATAATGTTTGTAAGAGTGATTTTTCCAAACGCAACGCACAAAACTTATTTTGTATCAACTTTACGAGAGGACAAAGCGGCGACGTAAAGAGGCAGTGCTGTGAATCTTAATCTCGGCTAAGCTTTACCATTGACATTTTTTTTATTGTTTCAATTTTAACTGAAGCGTGCGTTTACTCATATTCGCTTAAAAATATCTGCAAAAGTAATTGAGTTGTTCGTATGTTTAAAGAACCGGAAGCTATTAGGCACTAAAATCACCGGATCCTGTGAAAATAGCTCCATTGCCCTTCATGCCCCTAGCCGGATACAAAGAAATGTTTGCATGCAGACGACCAAACCCCGCGAGGCGATTGGCTCATTTGTTTCAGTTGCCATGGTAATCGCCATTTTAGTTCATTCAAATCTTCGAAACTTCAAAAGGGTCGTTCTGAGCCAGTCGCGCCGAGATCGCTATGGACCATCATCGTACCGAAAGTGTTCCTCGCCAATATAAGCGTCTTTGGCCCTGTGCATGCAATCCATTAAACAATGATGCGTATTTTCACATATCTCTTACAATCGTTTTTCTTGCCTATTTAAAGAAAGAAAAATTAATTTTCAACCCCACCAAGCACCGGCGCCGCATGGGGTGGCGGTTCGAAGACAATCGTTTGTTTCGTCGGTCGGTGCAGAACAAAATCTCAATATTCAAGAAACGTCCCTATAAGGCTACCCGTCATCAGCGAATTCATCTCGGCTCACCAGAAATGGAGTGGTCAAGAAGAAACTGCTTATTCCATGAAACAAAATGGCGACCATACGAGAAGCTTGGCGCTACTTTCTCAGGATCCAGTGATACTTTCGAAACATGGGAAATCGTCTTGTCCGTCTTCGTGTTCCATGTTCTTCCCATTATTTATGTTAGTAGGCACCAATGAGCATCTGCAGTTTCAGACGTAGATGAGAAAGTTTTACCAGTGCAGTACAGCTGCCAGCTTGGTGTCTTTAATGCGCACAACACAGTAGTAATACACAACCGCACACCGGTACGATGCTGATCCAGATCGAAACGAGCAGAGGTGGAGGATTGAACGTAGTATTCCTGGGTTCTGCCGCGCGATCTTTCGCCCCACGCGCTCGGACTTGCGGTGCGCTCACACAGCCACCGATCTCCCTAAAATTAGTAGTAAGAACATACAAATTGCAAGACGTTGGTTGTTTTTCAAATGAAATCTGGAGCTGAGGCTCGGCAATCTGACCAGCTCGTAAAGCAGAGATTGTCTTCTGCATATAGGTATAGTGTCCACAAATTTCGCGTAATAAAAAGCTCGTTTAACAACGTTGAGTGTGCGACACAAAAGAATCAAACAGGAACGAGAACAAAAATATTCGGGTGGGTCCTCCTTTCCACTCCTCAATGCATGCTGACTGGAAAACAACATGTCCCGAATATCAAAGCCGTAGAGTGGTCGTGTTGCTACTCTCAACCGCTGTGCGGCCTCGATGTCTAGGAGGTGATGGGTGACGGGGAAGTCGTAGAGCGACAAGGGCCAGCTCACCGAAATCGAGGGTTCGGACGCGCACGACCTCGGACTGGGGTCCGGCCCCCTTCCCGTTGAAGGCCTGCACGGTGACGGCGTACTCCGTGGAGCGCCTCAGGCCGCCCAACTCGTAGGTGACCCTGTGCGGCTCGCCCCCAGGCGGCAGCGACTCGAACGTCTTGAAGGTGAACGCCTCGAGGCTGCTCAGCTCCCGGTAGCCCACGTAGAAGCCCTCGATGCGGTCGTCCGACTTGGACAGCAGCGGGTTCTGTGAGGCAGCGGAACTTGGATGAGGAAAGGGATCCCTAAAACCGCGGCCACGCAGCTAATGCGTCATAAAAAGACGGTCGGCAGACACTGTATTGAGCGTGTTTATTCCTAGTATGGCTGTCCTATAACACAAAACAAAACATGTGAGCAGTAAGACTGCGGCTTAAGGTAACGGAACTTTCTTGAGACCGAGTTAAAACCAACTGGCAGTCTAGTTGGTTACACACAAAAACAAAGCACAGCCCCCCCCCCCCCCTCAAAAAAGAAAAGCAAAAAGTCTAGTACAAGTACACGGGACAAGCGCCATTGAAACACCTAAAAGTATAACATAGAACCAAAAAAAAAAAACAGGTTCTGTCTGCCTCTTGCACTTTGTTTGTTTCGAGCATTTTTCCTCCAGTCTCGGGTATTTCAACAAAGCGGTGAGCTTACACCAGCTCGCCTACGCTCTCACTGTATTACTAGATGAGGAAGAAAATCTCTAAAGTCGCTGTCACACTGCGCGTGCATCACACAGAAGACGGGGGTGTTCGCCGCAGACACGTTGACAGATGGATCGCCGGACACGGCACAAGCTTGTTCGAAGCGCGTTTACTTCATACATTTTTTTGAACGACGCGAACGCCAAACGCTGTCGTCTCAGGTTCGGCGTTCGAACGCGTTTCAACACTGAGTTGAAACGAGGGCAACGTGTTTTGCCTCCTTTACCCACTAATCATTCTAAGCAAAGCTCGGTGTTCTGCTGTCCCCGCAAGCGCTCATCCTCCCGCTCTTCCTTGGCTTCTATCCGTGTAAGCCAGATCGTAGTTTTCAGTCGCCGCCGTAGAATCCCAACTCGCATCGTGAGCGGTAGTACAACTCCATGGCCATGAGGAGCTCGAAGCGAACAGTGAAACTAGACATTTCGAATTCGAGGCGGCTGAGCATCGAGGAACCGGCGTCCCGAGCCGTATCCATTACGTTTCGCTCGATCGCAGCGCGCTCGCTTTGAGCCGTTTCCTCGCCAAACGAACTCGGCGTCCGTCGATCAGCGCTCATCGGCGGCGTCTCCCGGCCGGATTGATTGAGAGTAGGCCCCGAACGGTCGCGCACACTTCCGAGCCGCCGTCCCCTCTGCTTGGCAGCGGCTAATTTGTTTCGATCCGCCCGTCCCCGCGTCCCTCCTATACTCCGTTTGCCCGTAAGCTGACAGCGGGGTGGGAGCTATGCGCTTGCCGCCGGACCAACCGACCGCCAAACTTTCATCACCTGACCCAGCTCTCTGCGCGTGGCTATGGGCGGGAGTGTCGTGACCACGTGGCAGAAGACGAACGTGCTAGTGGTCTAGCGAGCACGTGGCCTCCGCCGGACTATCAGCTTAGGGTCGAACAGAGGACCAGTGGATTCGGGCACCGAGCGACAGCGGCAACACTGTTTTAATGGCTTTCATTTGAAAAGGACGGGGATTCCGGGGGAGGAGGGGCAAG
This sequence comes from Ixodes ricinus, assembly GCA_037355805.1. Lineage (NCBI taxonomy): Eukaryota > Metazoa > Arthropoda > Arachnida > Ixodida > Ixodidae > Ixodes > Ixodes ricinus. Next base: position 43,267 of record JAZHYW010005968.1, on the reverse strand, counting down.
AGGGAGGGGGTCTTTGTCACTCGAGAGCCCGCAACGCGACCCGTGAGCGCGCCGCTTTGTTCTCGGACAAAGCAGCTTCTCGTTCAGCGAGGAACCGGTATTCCGGCGTTGAGACGGGCAACGCGAACGTGTCTCGCGATGCGGTAGGAGCGAGAACAATCTTCGAGCTGAACAGCGGCTGAACGTCTATACGGTATTTGAACGCGCCCGCGCGCGCGACAATCTCCATCGAGAACTGAAGTGTCTATTTAATTTGTTTTTACTTTTTTGTTTCTTTATTTACTTAGAAGGAACTTTAAGTGGAAAACCGAACGCCGTAGAAGATTTGGCATTTAGATTGTGTGACCGTTTAGAACTTTATGTAAATATTTGGCCGTTTCGATCAGATACAGTACGTGGGAAAAAATAACGCGGGAAAATATTCTTTCTAGAGAATATTGGCACTATTGAATACTGATGATGATGTCTAGCTTCTCCGAAAGATGATGGGATTAAATATAAACTTAAATCAATTCGAAGGTTGTTATAAAAGAAGTAGAAAAAAAAACATTTCGTATGTCATCCTCTTTGCGTTGCTCGAGTGATTTTATATTTTTTACTGTCATTGGAAACCTTGCCTTTTATGCTTTTCCTAATACCCTTTCTAAATTATGATCAGAAGTTTGTGGCAGCAGGATTGATATAGTGTTTTTGGCTTGTCCTTTTGCAGTTGTTTTTCGACCCATATTTGGGTAATATGTTTCGAGCATAAACTCCAAATCAGAAAACATATTCTAGGCCGAGTGCGTCGTTGCATCTCAGCTGCATGATTGGTTCTGCTTAACAACTTCGGAGTTTTTGGAGCATAGTGAAAACAGTCCTTTTTTCTAAAATGAAGAATGTAGGAGTGAAAAACTACAATTTACCTTTACTGTGTTTAAAATAAACAAAAACAAACATAAATTTTACAGAAATGAATTGCGCATCAGAAAATGTTGTTGTCATTATTTTCTCTCCTTTGAAAAGAAAAAGCAAAAACCATTTCTAAACAGGTCAGGAAACCGTCGTGTATGAAATCCACGGAAAGGTGCGAATAATGTTATCGATATATTATATAAATATTATGCTAAAAATTTTATTTCAGCAGCTAAATTTATCATCAACTCTCGTCCGTTGCAGCGGATTAAAACTCAGCTTACGCCACAACTAGGACAAAATAATACGAAAGACCAGCAGATATCAATATTTTTAATCAAAAGTTAAACTCCTTGTATGTTGGATGGAAGCGAATTTATTTATATAGAAGCAAACTCAATTCGAAATTCGCCAGCCGCGTCCCTAGCCTGCCACCAAGGCTCAGGTAATAACTGGTAGGCAATATCTGTAAGCAAGAACAAAACAAAAAATGTCGCGTGGCATATTTGCTTTTTCTTAGTTTGCATGGACGCGCCTTCCACGTCCCGCTATCTGGCATTTCGCGATGTGTTTCTGGTGCTTTTGTTGCGTGCTGTTAGGCCCTTCTTTCGAGATTGAGTTCTGAATCCTAGTCCCCTCTGACTTGTTTTGTTTACGCGCTCTGAACAGTTAATTATGGCATCGCGCCATCGAAGCTGGTTTATCGTCAGAAACACAATAACAGCCGGGCGTGTGCACTGTCTTGCGATGGCGCGCACTTCGCACTGCTTTCTTCTTTAGATCGTTGCTATTCCAAGTGAGAAAGCAATTTCACAGAAACAACAACTTCACCTGTCGAAAATAAAGACACCGGACCCTAGGAAAGTAACACCATTTCCTTCACTGACTGTTAGCCGGACACCAACAGATACTCGCATACAGACGACCAAAACCTCGCAAGATGATTGGTTGATCGGTGTCTGTTGCCGTGGAAATCGCCATTTTTGGCCCCTTCATATCTTCGAAGCTTCCAGAGGTGTTTTCTCAACCAGTCGCAGCAAGATCGCCATGGAGCATTATCGTACTGAAGCCGTTCCTCGCCAATATACACGTCTTTGGAACAGTGTAGGCATTCATGATTCAACTTATCAAGCATGCCCACCTCCGCGGATCTCGTAAAGTAATATTGTTAATCTTGCAAATTTCAAGACAAGAAAATTATTTTTCAGTGCCTCCAAGCACTGATACCGCATGTAGCGGCGGTACAATGTTCGCCTGTTTTGCTGGTGTGTGGATAGCAGCATTGCAGTATACAAGAAACATCTGTGTAAATCTACCCGCCACCAGCGATGTTAGGCCGGTTCACCAAGAAGGAAGAGGTCAAGGAGAAATTGCTCCTTTTATAAACCAAATGGGTGACCATACTGGGAGTTTGGAGCTACTTTCCTAAGATTCGGTTACTTTAGTCGAAAGCAGAGCTCTTTTTTGGTGCTCGCACCAAGAAAGAGCTCGCACGAACACACAAGCGCTCGCACGCACGCACGCACAGGCGCGAACTCATCCACACACACCCGTACGCAGGGACAGGCAAGCGAAGACAGACAGGCACACGCGCGTGCACACGCGTGCACGCTTACACACTCACACACACACGCATATATATACACTCACACACACACAGAGTCAAACTCACATTCGCGGACGCAAGGAAAGGTCGACAGGCACACACACACGCCACACAGACAGATAGAGGAACGCGCGCACACACACAGACACACACACACACAGAGCTCTCACACACGCACGCACGCACGCATGCGCATACGCACACTCACACACGGCCGCAGGCGGGGAGAGGAAGACAGGCACGTACACGTACAGAGAGACAGCCGCGCGTACATACACATGCACACGCACACACGCACACGCGCACGAACACACACATTGTTGTATAACTACAGCGTGAATACGCGAATATGTCGTGCAACATGCGTTCATGAACCGGCAATTCAGGATCCATGACAATTTAAAGCCTGAGACGCGGAGAAATGAAATAACAAACAAGACGACAGGTATTACCAATTTGTTATAAAAAAGCTCTGTAAGCTACACAAAACCTTGGTACGCCTCATTTTTAATAGTAGCATTACTCTGGAGCGAACTTTGTCTGGTATCTATATCAAAATCAGTTTGAAATTTTGTTCTCTTCCAACCGATGCAGGCTTTCGCTTCCAACCGATGCAGGCTTTCGTTTGCCAAACGCGCAATGACGTTCTTTTTTGAGAAACTTCAATCTAAATTTAGATGAAAGCATTCAGTTCCATCAGCCAGATTAACATTGAAACTATTCTTAGGTAGCCGGTATTTCACATAAAAAAAAGAAAAAAGAAATCGAAAAAGGAAAGATTGAGGATTTTGCTTCTACGTCCTTATTATTGACGAGAGGTCGCATTTCGACAAAAAAGCCGCTCTTAAAGATAATTTTGTTTTTTAAGTTATAAAAGCATTACAAATAGAAACCTTACATTAGCAGACTAAAATACGGAATGGATTGGCGAACGAATTTCTTAAGAAAGCAATTTACCTGCGCTAATTTAAATCTTGTCCTTTTTAACAACAAAAAAAAACGGACTTGCTGTGGAGGCATCAAAAGTATGTTAGGGCTAGTTGGTTGATGATCATCTTGGTTTAAATCAGGGCGACAAAACAAGGACAAAGTAAAAAAAAGGAACCTATTGCCGCACTATTTGACACAGTGTGGCAATGAGAGTGTTTCGATATTTTTTCTTTAATTCAGGACGTTGCTCTCATCCCCAGTTTGTATTCTGCCGGTAGAAAAAAAAAAAAAAATACATTCTCTAGATTTTGTAGGGTGGCGAAAGATGTACCGAACAACTTGGTCCCTCCGAAACAGCGTCTGGAGAATTGCGACAGGGCGGAAATTAAGGTCACGCGCTCGTTATGCGCAGTCAACCCAGTAGAAAAGCAAACAAAAGAGCTTACGAGCAAAGAAGGGTAAAAACGACTTCAAAGGAGCGTGCCGTCGTAATGGTGCGAATTACGCATTTGCAAATTGCAAAGTTCCGGAACGTGTGTTTTTTTATATTTGTTTCTTGTCTTATCACTAAAAATGGGTAGAATGTTTCCCAAGCCTGGATACTTACGTCGAAGGAAACTGATATCGCCCGGGAGTTTGACGCAGTGGCTTGAACGTTCTTGGGCGGGAAGCGAGGGGCTGCGATAAAGAGAGAAATAAAGAAAAGAACGTGAATTCAGTGGAATGTTAGGCGCTGGACGGAGGAGCCGTTTGATGAGAGTTTGTTCATCGCAGACTGTCTGATAACTTCGCTCTAACCCTCCGACGTCAGCCTTTCTTCCGGCGAAACAATTTTTGATGGCCCCTTTTAGCGGACCGCCAACGAGAGCTGCGACTTTTACGGGTTGTTTCTCATGCCCTTCGCAGATAAGAAGTTTGGTTCGTATAGTTTTATTCTTTAGCTGAAAGAAGCTATGGTTACGGGAAACGTAAGGAATGAGCGGCCTTGTGATTTGTTTTCGGGCTTTTTTGTTTTCGGCTGAATCGTATTGGTTGCGAAAAGAAACACTATGATGGACGGGACTCGCGGCTCGCCCGCCATTTTTTGGGCTGTCGTCTGTGTGTCTGTATAAGAAAACCTTGGGAAAGCGCTGGGAGGCTTGCAAAATAGTATTGTCTATCTGAAAACATTTCAACAGACGATAAACAGGTCTGTGTTCGACATAAAGATATGCTACGAAGTTAATATTCATAATCTCTCAGCAAAACGTTCGTTTTGATAAATAGCGCTCTGAATGTATGAGTGTGTTATTTCTCAAAACGCACGCACACAACACACACATATATCTATCTATATATATATATATATATAGGTGACGCAGAGTAGTTTGAGAACAATGGACCGGGAAAATGTAATAAGTCAGAGATCCGTACTTGCGGAGTTGGTATGCTAGGAGTTTATTGTATGTATTACGACAGTTTCGGCGATACTGTCGTAATACATACAATAAACTCGTAGCATAGCAACTCCGCAAGTACGGATCCTGACTTGTACATATGTATATATATATGTATATATATATATATATATATATATATCCATCCACTGGTAGTTTCAAACAGATTGGAGAGAAAGAGGCAGAGAAAACCCTCCCAACTTATAGAGAGAACAGGCATTGGATTTTCTTCCCACGCAATGGGGTGGTTGCAGAAATGTATGCCTTTGTGATCTTCACTTGTAAAATTTTCTCGGGAGCAGGAAGCTCGTCAAGCTTATTTTTAAGCTTTCTTTCCCCAACCTCCCCCATGGGTTTAATGGGATATAAAGGTGTTATTAAAAGTGAGAATACTCTGAATGCGGACCGTGTTTTGAGCTGCGCTGGATGTTTAATTGTGAGCTTTTCCTGCACCGGGTAATCCGATATTTTTGGCGGGCGATGTCTCTCCCCACAAAACTGACGGATGGCGCTACACTACGACTGCGCGAAGTCAAGACAGAAACAAACACCCCACCCTGCGTTACGTCATTGCGTCTTCCCACGTGTTCGCCCTGTCGGGGCAAGATCACAGGAGAAAAGCCGAGAGAAGATTGGTCAAATAGTCGCGTACCTCCGACAAGACTGTCAGCAGCTTACGGGTAGACACAAAATAAACAGACGCCGGAAACAACCCCCCCCCCCCCCAGCTTTTTTTTTATGTACTCATAAGAAGCAGATGACAAATTTATTCCTAATTCGCGCACGCTGACAAGCGGCAGCGAAAACTCTCCTGGGGTTCCCTTCTTTTGCCTTTCCCTTTTTTTTCACTATGAACCATAAAAGGCTAAACGTTCGTTTTATTTAGCCTCTTTATTAGTCCGCGTTCGGCAGGACATAATTATTTCTGGGTGCCCTTTGAGCGCCATCTTTCCACGAGGCCAAACAAACATTGCCCGAAGTAAGGAAGAACAGAGCGAACCAATACCGGGCGCAAAAGGCAAACGTCGGCCGCTCGGGCAAACTTTCCACGCCAGGGTTACGGCCTGGCCTCGGGTTTACTTTTTCCTTCGCAGCCGGGGCTCTCGCTCTCTCCTGCCCAGCGCAAACAAAGGGCGACTGAGAACATCTGCGCGCTCGGTTTTAATTACTGGTCGCTGCCGAGAAGACCGGCCGCTCGGCGAACGCAAACACTCTGTCTTGGAAGCAGCGGCGATGGCGTTCTAATAACTAAGCTGGGTTGATGGAGACCGGAGTTTTCTTTTTTTTTTACTTTATCCGGGCAAATAAGCGCACGAGCGTAAATTATTTCAGCGTTCGCCACAACGATACATACGGCCTGTCTGCCTACCTAGTCCGGGTCCTGGAGTGTGGGTCTATCTAAATTGGCCCGTATCTCAGGACAAGTGGATACGATCTTCGCTTTCTCACTGACGTCCAACGGAAGCCCTGGATCTTTTTTTTTCTTTAATTCTAAAACTGATGCATGCACGTGGGTCAGATTGGCGTTAAAATACCGGCTTAAAATCCGAGAATTTGTGGAGCGTGAGTTCGTTTGCTTCTTCCGCAGGGGTTGCTATGACGTTAGAATGCCGAGCTCTGATTGACTCTGATTGGAAGGAGATTGGGTAGACTTCAAGGCAGCAAGCATTGAAGTCTACCCACTATCCTTTCCATCAGAACCAATCAGAGCTCGGCATTCTAACGTCATAGCAACCCCTGCGGAAGAAGCAAACGAACTCGCGCTCGGTATAATCCCTGGCAACTTAAGAAATGTCGGGCGTGGCGAATCCAGAGCATCATGTTCTTTCTTCGAAGCCAATCAAATTGCTGCATTATGTGATCAAAAAGGCAAACGACCAATCACAAAGCAAGGAGCGTGAGCGTAATAATTCGAGCCCAGCCTCTTTGGAACTGCCAGTAACCATACAAAAGGAAATAATAAAAACAATATTCGATCGAATTGTTTCGTGCGCTTGTTTAGACCAAAGGAAAAATTGTCAGCCCCAACGAGCGTCCGGTGCCCCCGCCGTAGACGAAACATTTAGCCAGTGCAGCGCCACTGCATGCCAGCCTGGGCTCTATAACGTGCGTCACGCCATGGTGATACAAACGACCACACGCAACTACAGTGAGCATCCAGATCTCATGGACGAGGTTGGGGATATGCACCAAGAATCCCTCCAGGTTGTGCGGCAATGTCTGCTTTCAAAACCCAAAGAAAAAAAAGTATTCCGGGGTGAACCGTATAAGACGAAAGGTGCATGGCGTCGTACTTGGAATCGTTATGTAGATTTCGAAGAACCCCGCTTTTGGTGAGAAACTTGTTGCGAAGGCTCGCACGAGACTATTCGGCGTTCGCTCGCTCGACTTCCAACTTTGTTGGCTTATCTTTCTTTTTTCTTTGTGTGTGTGTCTGGTTTGGGGGGGGGGGGGGGCGACGTAACGCAGCCTTCCCGAACGTGATCCGAATCTGGAGCCCGTGGCTCGTCGCGCTTTTTCTGGCGGTGTCTTGGCGTTGATCCTCTTCATGCCCTGCTTCTGGCGGCCATTTCGTACCAGCAGGCCCTCCACACGAGAACAGAGAAGAGCACTGGCCAACCGGGTGGAAACCATTAGCGTGCGGTGGCGTGCCTTATTGGGTTAACATCTAGCCCATGACTGGGCTTTCTAAGCGACCGTGGAACGGCGATAACAGGAAAAAGAGTGGGAAAAAAAAACGGAGGGCAGAATGCAACCCAAGGCTGGCCTAGACATATGCGTTGACTGCGTTGCGTTTTGTTTCGTAATGGTTCATTGTGCAGCCGACGTCACTCGCTCTTCTGCTTGCAGGCGTCACTTGATATTTGTTTATTTTGTTCCCATCTCTAGTTTACCCATTTTCTGTCGGCTCATCCGAGATTATATTTAGCGTACAGTTATATTGTATGTCCATTGCTCTGTTCTATATGTAACTTCGCAAACAACAAGGTTGTCAACTAGCGTTTTTTTTCAACCCGGCGAATATGTTAAAGCTGTGTGAACTTACGTGCAAAAACTTTAACATGATGTGTAATCCCTGAGACTGGGTATGAAACTTGAAGAATATTACCTTTATTATCTTTCTCCTAATATTCTTCAAGTTTCCTCCCAGCCTCAGGGTTTCAACATCACGATTAACCCGCACCAATTCACCAGCACGTTGACAATTTTTTTCTTTAACATATTCGTCGGGTCGAAAACATACTGAATAGTCAATATGATCTAAGTTTTATGAACATCGTGTTTGACTGGCAGTTTTCATATTTATCTTACTGGCATTTTTTTTATCTACGCATAGCAAGAACGTAGTAAAGCCAAAACCAAGAGGTGCTCTAAAACAGAAATTGTCATAATGTAATCAAAGAATTCTACAATATCTCACTTCTAGAGCACACGTGGGAAAATATATACAGTTATGTGACCATCCTCGCTCAGGAACGATATAACTGGCACAGCAGTACTCACCTAAAACCATTTGAGTTGTGCTGAGTGGCACCATTATAAAAGACTACAGTATAGAAGTAATTGGTGTAAAATGTGGTCTATTTTCACGCGCAACGTGAAACACAAAATTTATTTTTGCGTGAACTTCACAAACACCCTTCACGTTGCAGTAAGTTCAAATTGTAATCAAATTCTGCGCGACCAGACGCGAGAAGCCTGCTTAAAGCAAGCGGTCCCTTTTTCTCGCCTCAAGCGCTTTGTTGCATTGATGGTTCAGCTTGATATTTCTAGGGATGGTACGCACTAATAAAGATAATGTGAACAACCCCGAATGATAGAGATTCCTTATTATAAAATCAGACTCGTACATTACAAAAAAAAGACATGCTCGAAGACATGTTGGGGCCCCCTCCGGTACAAACTGCGCATGCTGGGAATCTTCTGTAGTAGCACATGCGCAGTGAGTACCAGAGCGACCCGTCGTACTGTACCGCATGTGCAAAAACGGTTCCCTAAACCTCCCTAATAGGGAATTTCAGAGAACCGCTTTTGGACATCCGATACGGTAGGATGCGCCCTTCGGTACGAACTGCGCATGCGCAAATCTTTTGTGGTAGCGCATGCGCTGTGAGTACCGGAGGGCCCATCGTACCGTATGGGATGTGAAAAACGGTTCCCAAAACTCCCTAGTTTCTGCAGACTGTCTTTTGCACGATGTATGTATGTGCGAAGTGATTGCGGCTCAAGTGTTCTATGTACGAGGCGTATTCTTTTATTCGACAGCAATTTCGTTCTCAAAAAAAATGACAGGAACGCTACGTCCACATTGCGTGTTTGTGATACCCTGTGGAAATTAGAGGAGGGTTATAACAATATCGATCAGTGACCTAATACTGTTAGTCGTTAACTACATTTTCAAATATTGGGTTAATTAGTTGCGAACACGGTTTCTCTCGTATACTTGCTCCCGCCTTGCTCTCAACGTTTTTTTTGTTTTTTTGTATAGACGTTTTTTGTTTTTTGTTGTTCTCAGCCTCGTGGGTTTCGCATCTGGTATGTGGGACAAACAAATAAAAAAACATTGCAACCTGGAATATGCGAAAAAATATTGGTGAGGCAAAACAAGAATGTGTGACAATCACGTATTTTTTGTAGACACCTTCCTGCGGCGTGGAAAGATCAAAATGATGTTTTAGCACATACCAGAATTGACGGCATTCAAGATGGCTGCGCCCTTGTGGAAAAGGTGTATATTGTTCATAATTCATCCGAAGTCAATGATATAACGTGCGCACTCGCCTATACACTGTAAATTAAAATTTCTTTTTTCGGTAGTCCAATACTTTTTGTTGAAGCGAACCGGATGTGCTGGCATGCAGCACTGCGTGTTTCATTTCTATCTAACGTAAATATTCTACACTTTTAGGAAAGGTTCAGGACACGAAGCTAAGGATTCACCTCCTCGTGGTTCTAAGTAATAAAACGAGCACTGAAAGATGGACTGGCGAACTCACGTTCTTGGGACGTGGTAAACTCCGTGACGGCGCTGAAGTCGCTGTTTCCAAAGACGTTGTCCGCCCTGACGCGGAGATGGTAGGCAGTGGTGGGTAGCAAGCTCCGAATAGTGGCCTTGGTCTCCATCCCCGACACAGACATGGTGTCCTGCCACAGCCCTTTGGCACGGCACAAAAAAAAAAGTGAATCAATCAATATTTGCACATAATGCTGACAACCCCTTTTTCGTGTTTATTGTTTCCAGATATTTAATATTAAACTTTTTTTTAATTGCTTGAACCGATAATGCGGCGGTAAACTGTACTGATTCCTTTTTGGCGAAGAATGCAATTTTCCGAAGAAACATTTATTTATTTCTTGTTTACAAAGTTAAATAATTTTGATATAGTCATTCACATGGCAGGCATGGAAACTCCTGTTTTATCAGCATTTAAAAATCTTTCACAAAGAAGGCCTTTTAAAAATCGGCGAACCAGGGCATGACGAGTGGCACGTGCACACCCGTGATCGCGATCTGATTTTCCTCTTGTAAAAATGCGTTCCCTCTGTAGGCCTTCAAAAAGCACAAAAAACATAGACATAAGGCGTTTTGATTGTAAGGTCCAAAGCACACTTGGTACGAACAAGTAAGAGCAAGCTATTCACGCACAATTGCATCGCACTGAACAGTTTGTTCGAGCTTCGTAAAACTGAATATGGGCGGTTACAAAATGGCCTGTTTAGTAGGGATTTCTTAGTACGATTAGGAAGGACGTTTCCTCGGGTGTTACCATCTGCCGTCTTCCAGTGAAGAACGTATTGCGTGATGGCAGAGTTTCCGTTGAAAGGCGCAGACCACGTGACCCTCGCCGTCCGACTTCCGACCTCACGGACGTCCACGTCAGCCGGAGCATCGGGAACATCTGGACAAAGTGTACAATAGTCAAGAGTGTAAGTCATGCCGAGAACCGTCTTGTGACTATAGTCGTCCGTAGGTTTCGGAAAGGAAGGAACGAGGAATAGCCGCAGTAAAGCTCAGTACTAGGGATACCGTTTAGTACATCCAGCGGCACGTCTGCTAATTTTTGCCGAATGGTGTGCTCCAGAACAAGAACATAGGCTGCAGTGTCGATAATAATAAACGAGCACAAAACTAGATAAAGCAGTGTGCGGCCAGAGCAACTGTTCGCACTAACTTCGTTTCAGCTCCAGTCCGAGCGCAGTTAAACCCTAGAAGAGATACAGCCTGTGAACACACACTATTAAGCGTACAGTCACGGCGAACACTCGGTGCTTAGTTGAATGAGCCGGCCACTAATATCTATTATAGGGGGTCGGATGGCGTATAGCCGCTCTCCGAGCAGGCCGGAAGCGAAGCCACCGGAAGTTCGATGCTTGTCCCGGAAGTCGGGCGTCTGCTCGGCTTTCAAGTGCAGTCTTTCGCATGCTCTGGTCTATGCTTTCCGGTGTCTTCAATTGGGTTTTAATAATCGTGCTCGGAATTAAATCCAGAGAATGTTGCATTTGAATTTCGGACATATGCACACTTGATTAACTATGGAATCTCAAAAGGTTTACATTGAATGGCTTCCAGGATGCTTCTCGGGTCTGCATACACTCTTACTGCGCAACAAGTGGGTTCTCTTGAGGTGACAAGCGAAAATCCGGCGCCTTCGACGCTTTTCTAACCAGCATTGAAAAGGGTTACAAAGCCTGACCAGCGCTAACTTCCGGGGCAAGCCGCTTACTTCCGGTGGCTTTAAACCTGTTCGCTGAATACGCCATCTAGTCCCCAATTGGACATCAGTCGAGCCGGCGATTAAGCACGGTCACGAAGACGGCGAACGGCGTCGCATTGCGCGTTCGACATTGCTCGGTTGGCCCCTCGGCTGGTACCATCGGCTGCGCAGGGGCTTAAGGACAAACGAAGTATACGCACCGGTAAGTTCCAAGATTAGCTTCACCAAGATCCCGCTATTCCCCATAGCCATCCTTTTCGTCACCGTGCTGCCCTACTGACAGTCATCCCCTCGGGCGGCGCTTTCTAGCTTGACTTCGCAATTTATACTATGGTGAGCGTGGACGCTTCGAAAAGGTTTCTAAGACACGATAGTCAGACGTTTATAGCCTCTAATCTACAACCGGAGCTCAAATCTGCACACTAGCTTGTCGAAAAAGTCGGCGAGGAATGCAACCGCCGTGATTGGTCGGCGCTAAGGTCAAGCGCGGCGCCGGCCAATCGCGGCCGCCCATTTCCTCGCCGACCTTTTTCGCCAAGTGGCCAGATTAGAGCCCCTGAAATGCCTTCGTTGGCCGTGGTTCTCCGAAGGTTACTTTGAGTTTAGGGAACGCAATACGCGACTCATTACGTTCACGGCTTCGTGATTCGATCTTGGGCGTTCTTAGTGGCCGCGCTAAGAACAAACAGCTAGGAACTAACCACTTACTACCTTATTAAAGCTCTCAGCTGCTATAGTAACTTTAGCCGTCGGCCTAACGCGCGCTCGGGTTCATTAGTCTGCGTGTTAGAAACTACCCCCGAGGAAACCGCGATTGATACCAGAAACCGCCTCGTCCACTGTCAGCTAGAACCCGCCTCCGGCTGCCTCTCCAACGGTAATCTCCCATTCTCCTTTTTTTAAATTATTTTCCCTCATGACAGGTGTCTAGTAGGTGCAAGAACCACTCCGCCTCTTGCCAGTAAGCTCGAGACCACGCCTCTTTGTACATCCTAATTACGTCGGCCGGGATCGAATTTCCTTTTTTTTAAGTATTCGACACCCTTCAGTTCCCATTGTTGAGTACTTCATCTTATTTGTGCATGTCTTTCGTTAAATTGAAGACCTTACCACTTCAGCTCTCTTCGCAGAAAGAAAAAAAGATAGACACAATGACGCAAGGCAACGCATCTTAGGTTACAAGGCCGTACGGCTAAATTTTCGACGTCACCGAAGCTGGCCAACGAGGTTCACGAATTAAGCGCGGGTTTCGGGTTTCGCTTTTTCCTCTTTAGGGGACGGTAGAAATTTAGCTTTCTGGCCTTGTTATGCAAGTGTTGTTGCGCAAGCACCCACCTCCCTAGCACACTAATAGATCGATCTCACTAAGCGCTCCAGGCGTGCCCGACGCTGCCACAACTTTAGTTCACAGGAGGCAGCTGCCAGTGCACGAGACAGCTTGTACAATCTCGTGCTCTGCACACGCAACCCTCAGTCTGGGTTGTCGAGCCCGCAGGAAGACTTCAGTATGGTGGCTATTTGCGGTGAGAAGCTCGCTAGGGTCGCTTCTGTTTTCCTCACTGTGGGTAGATGCACGTGGTACCCACGCAGATACGTTTAAATTTTCATAGTGTTTAGAAGCTTGGTATATCACGTGCTTGCACCGGCAGAGGAAGTTGAAGTATCCTCACTCCGCTTTGTAAAAAAAGTGCACCAGGCGGCGATAGCCAGACTTCTAGCCACGAATAGGTGGAGGTGCTACGAGCGCTTTGCGTTCTTGGGTAGTTCCACGTGCCGCCACTTCCTGACGACAAACGTAGCGCTGTGGTCAGGATACCGGTTCAGCGGCGGCGCAACGAAGCTGGCGTTTGAGATCGGTCTATTTATCCAGGTGTGGAGCTTTAGAGCTGAAAACTCTCTTTCTATGGCGAATTTTGTTTTATTTTTTATTGCCATATACTGTTAATCCATCTTGAAGTCATAACAGGAGAAAGTAAAATGAATATACAGTAATGAACAGCAGTAGGAAACGAGAAACACCGCATACGTAAAGCATAATTTCCATTCAATAAAAAAACAACATAAACTAAGCAAAAAGCATACTAATATCATTACAATGACTGCAGTTGTCTTATTAAAAACGCACGTTCACCACTCAATGGCTACAAGAAGAAACTAGTTTTACAAGCGCTTCAAATCATTTAAAAACTTTGTAGGGGAAGACGAGTTCAAAATTTCCTGCGAAAGAAGGTTTTATTTCTCTATTGATTCGAAAAAAAGAAAATAGTGAGGTACATTGATTCTACTTTGAAATGGCTTGATAAGTTTGGAATGGCTATGTCTTAAAACGCGAGTATTACGGGGTTTTAAATACTGCGTGTAGTACATGTTCATGATACATCATGAACATGTACTTCAGTCTGGCATTCCTGGGCCGGTCGGAAAGTGGTGAAAGGTCTAGTTGTTTTAACAGGCCAGTAACGGAGTTTATTCGTTTTGCAACTTGAGATTATATACCGGGCTGCAAGTATCTGTACATTCCCCAATTTCTGAATGTGACTGTTCTGATAGGGGTCCCATATTACATTTGCGTACTCTTATACTAGACGTATGACTGTTTTGTAGACCACCATCTTGGCGCTCGTAGTTGCATCCTTCAAATTTTGTTTCCAATATATTAGTGTACTCTTAGCAGAACAGTAGATATTGTCGACATGACTCCCCATTCTAAACTATTTTCTGTAGTTACACCCAGGTATTTGTAGATGTTCACCTATTTTAAAGAAGTCCCGTTAACTGTATATGCATAGAATATAACATTGTTTTCTTACTCGTTATCCTTAGTACACTTTTGTAAATATTGGTCCAATTTTTTCGTAAAGCCTCGTCTAGGTTAGCTTTATCTTTCCTGTTTACTGGCGGAGTTTTATATAGGTTGGAGAAGCAATGAGGAGTTTAATTGCGCGCTAAAAATGGGCGACAGAATGTCTATTCGCGACTCCAACTAACTATAGGTGGCGCCACTCATTTTTCAAAATGGCGGTTATAGTGAGGGTGGGAGATGCGTGCCGCTGTTGAGCCTGTCTAGTGTGATGGCCTCACTGAGCAACACAAATTATTTCTGGTAATACGAGGAAGCTAGGGTGTTATGAGCGCAGGTCACCTCTTTATCCTGAGAACAAAAACGGTGTTTAGCGTAATATTTACGCAAGGATGCGCGTTTTAATTCTGGAGCGAAACCGAAACCAACCTCTATTTTTGGATTTAATTTTCTCGATATAGGACTTGATTTTGAATTCTTATAACTCCAAGATGTGTCTCACATTGTAATTATTTAGTTAGAGAAGTTGTTCGCGAAAACTTTATTTTGTGACTTACATGTTCGATCCAGGTGTAGTTGTTGAAAAAATCAGTGCTGATATTTATGCGTTCTCGCTGCCTTTTCTCGCTCAAAAAATTGTTATAGGAAATAATGAGCTGCGGTCCTTTTAATGGGTTTTGGGGTATTTAAATAATGAATTGGTTTAACATTATTCCCAGCACAAGAATAAGAGAATAATTCAAATGTTTACAATATGTCCAGAAAACGTATAAATTAATAAACGCTGCTTCACCGGAACAACCCGAAGACGGTATCCGAGTCAGACAGCTGAAGTGTGTGTGTGTGTTTTATAGCAACGCGTGACGCATAGGGCTTTATATTACATCCAGTGTTTGACTGTATCTCTATCTTGATAAAGATGTCAGAGTTTTTCATATGCTAAAAAGAAAAACAAAAAGTTATACATTTCTGGAAAGACTATTATGGTTAAATGGCGTATTTTTGTGATCATGGCGTTAATTGGGGGCATACGTTGCCGAGGTTTGTATTAATATTAATAATATTAAAATTCAGATATTTTAATACGTAATTTTTTAAGCTCTAATATAAGTTGTTGCTCATGATCTAATTTCAAACGCGCGAACAAATATGACAATCAAAAGTGTGCCAATTATCATCATCGGTGCCAATTGCAGCATTTTTATTTACCAAGTAATAAAATAAAAAAAGTCTAAAATCAATGAAAACAATCTCGCTAATGTGAGAAATTCATGTAAAATTACATTAATTGTGGGTAAAGTATATTTTGCTATCAAAGCTGCGACTTTTGACAATCGGCAAAACGTCCAAAGTCGCCGCCAATATCCTTCCAAACCAAATGCCCAAAAGTAAACAAATAAACAAGAAAACAACATTTCTTTTAATTATTAGTTTTTTTTATAACATTTAGTTCCTTTCATTTTTACGCGCCGTCGTTTTGCCAATCTCAGCCTTTCCAGTTCGAAGGAACGCCTACCTGCTTGCACGTATGCTCACTGCAGCACGTTTCGTTGGCGTTTGAAACCGATGAAACAGTAGTGAGTTTTAGTATTGCGTATACGAGCGAAACGCAAGCGCTGTGTGCTTACGTTAGCTTTGTGTGTTCCACACTGCGCGTGCGCGGAGTCCAAAATTGCGGTCTTGGATGGCGCATGGCAATGAGGCGCACGCACAACGTGGGGCACGCAACTCTAGCGCAAACGCACAGCTCTCGCTTCTATGCGCAATACTTACTCTAGCAAGGTACAATTCCATACCGGCTATATAGCACTACCTTGGAACAATGAAGAGTGTTGTTTGGATTCGGAAATGACATCTCGTGAGCTATGATCGCGAGCAGTTCCGCCGTGCCCGCTGAGCAGGAGAATCGGGGGACCCTCACTAGAGCGCTTCCCGTTTCCGACGCGGGAGGGCGAGCGTCGAGCTGGAGACGCGAATAGCACGCGGGATTCCCAACGCAACGAAGCTTTCATCTGCCACTGCGCTGTGCACTAACCATTTCGAAACCTTGAATAAAACTGAACCCTCTTCGTACGCAGTTTATACGAATGTTTGTGCCGTTCAGGCTGCTTGAAGTCGTAATCAGGACCGCAGAATTGGTGGTTTACTTTCATTATCTTTGTTCTGAGTAGTCAAAACTAATTTGTGGGTTTTACATGCTAGATCAACGGAGGGGCAACTGGCAAGCCCCAGCAAAGGTCTGATAATTCATTTCAACCACGTGGGGATCTTTTGGCATGCAACCTAAAACCTCGGTTACACTGCGCCTTCTACGCAATCCTCCTCCATCAGATTGTGGGTATCTTGGCCGTGACTGGACCCCGTCAAGCCAGCGCTTTTCCTCGAAGCCACTGGTGTGGCTAAAGTGATGAGTAGTTGTTTTAAAATTCCCGATGCTACCCTTTGCACACACGCTTTGAAGCATCGTTCAAAGTGTAAGCACGAGTTCTCAATAACAATACACGTTTAAAAATATCCCAACAAACCTAAATATATAAACGCATATAGAGTTTGTTTTTTTTACGTATAATTGTTTGCAGCATTTGAAGTAACTACTGGCCGAGTTCCTCGTTCAGATGCTTTTTCACGCATATAGTTCCACTTCTTGCCAGACAGATGCGCCAACAGTAGGGACGCTTTGTCATTTCAAATTTGCTTGTCCGAGGCTTTGCGCGTCGAGCTAAACTGTCATCACTCTTTTCTTAGGGAAAAGAGGAAAATGTTGGAAGGAGGAAGGTGATGGGAGAGAAAAAGGTGGAGCGGGGGGGGGGGGAGTGAATGTTCTGCAGTCTCCATAGTCTAACATGGTGACATTACCGTTGCCCTACCGTTTAACTTTCTCTTGTCGTCTTCCCTTTTCTAGTCATAACTTACGCCCTACGTTTTTTTCTTCTCCTGTATTACCCTCTCGCGCCGAAAAACTTCCTCCCCCTTCCGCGCCGTTTTTTTTTTCGCATTTTGTTTTGGTACAATCAGCCATTGTGCAGAGAGCTACTCCCAGAATGACAAGAGAAAACGCGAAACGGCAGCAGCCGACGAGACACAGAAGAAAGCAAATATCGCGCGTTCCTGTTACGTGTCGGCGAGAAACTGTACCTTGTCACGCGGGAGAAGAAAAAAAAAAAGAGGTGTTTTACGAAGAGAGAAATATAAAGAGAGAGAAAAAGAGAGACAGCTAAAGTCACTCGGGGCAATAGGAATAATAACGTCCTTCTTTTTTCACTTCGTTTCCCGGTTCGCGCTTCCCGTAATCTTGTTTCGCGGGAATTCTTAATTGCGTTCTCTGTTTCTCTAATTAGCGGTGACGTGAAAACAAGGGGCTCTTGAAACAACGCGGTCGCGAGACAAACGCGAAAATCAAACCTGAATCTCGTTACCAAAAAGAAAAAAACGAAAAAAAAGCGTTTTAATGATAACATACACTGTGACAAGAGTATTCAAAACAAAAACAAAAATTCCTCCCGAGTGAAAAACTCTGGAGTAAAATGAAAACCAGAAATAAAACATAGTGATTGAGCGTTCTAATCAAAACTTTTAGCGAAGAACACAATGAAGAATGTTGAAAACGAATAATTGAATCAGCCGGTAATTGCATTACGGTAACCGCAGTGTAGTGAGCACGCTTTCCGTCGCTTTATAGTTTTAGGAGTTTTTTTTTCCTCAACTCTCGCTGCCTCGATTGGCTCTCGCCCGGAATAAATTAGCTATCAAAACTTGGTTAGGTCGAGTGTGTGTTAAGCATATTTCATTAATCTGAAATAATTAAAAAAAAGCTATCTGATATTATCGGTGCCTGTGTTTCGAAGTTTGTTAGTACACGCCCAGACGAGGCCCATAAAGCGTCGGATCACGCCACGATCGTTAGCTTACCCTGCACGGTGAGCTGTACATTGGTCGAGTCTTCGCCAAACTCGTTGGCTGCCTGACAGGAGAACACGGCGTTGTCCGACCTTTCTGCTGATTGGATGGTAATCTTTGAAACGGTGACGTCATCGCTGCGGTCTTCCATTCGCGAGTACCTGAAGAGCGGATTGCGAAAAGACACACGCGGGCAAAGAGTTAATAGCTACACTTCGAAGACGACCTCTTCTTGTTTCGGGGACTCTCTATCAGTTTGTGAAAGTTGCAAAACCTAAATCACTTTTTTGTACACGAAGCGTATGAATTAATCATTGAAGAGATCCAGGGCTTAACAACCTGACGACCACATAGTTCAGAAACAGAGCCGAGAAGTTGGACTAGACACTTCAGCGGTGGAGTTGTTAACTACTATACTAACTGTACTTTAAACGGCGTATATCATTCCCGCCAAAAAGTGTAGAGACTGCTTAAACGTAGATTCCTTGTCATATGTGTTTTATTTTAAGCTCCCAAGACAAGAGCTATAATTGGCCCTTCCTGGGACAATAAATAAAAAACTATTTTGACGGTATAATGAATATTTTAACTATGCATTACGATTATATTGTTGTTGCAAGCATTGCAGAACGAAATTGCGATGCGCTGCTATTGTAACGCCGGTCTGTCCCCGGCTACCCACTGTTACCCACTTCTGACACTGTCCCGTAATCGCCCCCGAAAATGGCCGACAGCCGCGTCTGTTAGAGCTACACACGCGGATAGGCAACCTCGTAAAAGGCCCTTTTATGCTGCAACACGACCAATATGCGCCACAACTGATTGCTCTTATCGACGTGGTGCTTAGGTGAATGTAACAAGAGAGTGTAAAATAGTTAAGGCGGGTGTGGGCTCACGCACGAGGCTACGTCATCGATGTTGGCTTGCTCACCTGTGCTCCTTGAGGATGTTGAGTGGCAGGTTGTTCTTGAGCCAGTGGAAGCGAATCGGGAGGTCCCCCTGCGCTGGGCAGGACACCTCTGCTGTCTCCCCTCGCTTCACGGCCACCGTGGTGAACTTGGCCGTGAATCTGGGAGCGCCTGAAACAAGCAAATCAAAACAAAACATTCACCCCGAACAGGCTTTGCCTTCTTTTTGATCCCGGGCTCATGTCTCGGGGCCGTAGGATGGAAATTGCAGCTGATTTTTTCTGCCACACCACACAGCAAACGACGACGTTACTCGTCGATACAACCCCGGCAGCACGAGAGAATAAACAGAACGTTTTCACCTAACCTCGGAGTCGGTCGCACCATCTCTTCCGTCCTCACAAATCAAACGCGCTGCACAGCGTCTGCCCCTTTGAGCGTCATTCTGGGAAATATGGCGAGGATACGGTTCACATATTTGTCGGATTTAAATCTTCCTTCGCTTTTGTATTGTGTACCGTAATGATTGTATTTTAATACCAAGAAATTGGTTCCTGCATGCGGCAGCTACTACAAGTTTATATTGTTTTGTTTACACAGAGAAAACATAAAAGCCCAACGTCATTTTGCTTCACTTAACGGGCAAGTCCAGTCAATATTTTTGAATTTGGGATTACGACTTTTTTCAGCTGAAGCATTGTCCCTCAATAATAAGCTATAATTTTTTTCTATATTGCATGTAGTTTTATTAATATCACGACTCAAAGTATGGTTTCGGGCGTCTACGGCAAAACCGAAACTATCTGCTAGAGGGATTGCAACACTGATCGTCAGCTGCACGGCCGCGACATGACGTCAACGTCGTTCTGCGATACGCGGTACAACCAATCAACCGCAGCTCTACCGCGACGTGACGTCACAACGGTGCTGCGCCAGTGTTGCTTGACTAAAAGCTAACCCGCTTGCCACCTGCTAAAGAGCAGCTGATCGCATCTTTAAAGTCGGTTTTAGGGGAATGCGTGGCTCCACTTTGACGTAATATTTATTTTTATTTTTTCAGTTTGTTTAGACAATCCATTTTGTCTGCAGCCTCAAGGCAAACGACCAAATGGTCTGACGAGGCCTCTATGCCGCTATACAACAATTGATCACTGTCGGTTGCGATCATATTTCGTGCCACAAAAGCGATACCAGTAGTTAAGTTTGGTTTAGTTTTCTATCGCAGTTGCCCTTTAATATTTATTTTGATTGTTTGCATGGACACCCCAGACTCGCCTTTGCGACTCTGAAAGATGATGTCCTGAGATGAATGATCGTTGAAACAACGTATGTTTCAATTGACACATCTGGCTTTTCTGAACGCTCTGTCCCAATACCAAAAATCTATATTACGATACTCGAGCTCTTTGGGTATAAAACCGATTTCAGGAACTCTAAAAGTGCAGTCTTAGTTGGAGGCTCTCCATGAAAACACGAAGGTGCAAGAGCTTGACTCTCCAAATTACGTTAGTAGAGCAGTGACTAGTACAAATGGTTCAATTTCTGAAATAAAGCGATAGCGCCTCTCCCTCTCGCAACGATGCGTGTCATTCTTAAAACTGTTTCCACGGTTCTACGGACGTATTTACATGAAGGATCATGTTGACACCTTATACTGAGACGGGCTCTTATTCCGTTAGGACCCGATACACCCAAGCCCGCAATCGTTCCTTAGCTCTCCATTGCTCCATCGATAGTGATAATATTTTCTCTCATATTATTTTTTTTATTATTAATTTTATCATCACTATCATCAGCATCATCAGCATCATCATCAGCAGCAGCAGCATCAGCATCCTCCTGATTCGTTGCTCCACAATCTTTCAAAGAGAACGTTGGATGTCTTGCCGCGGACTCCTTGGCTCAATGTTTCAGAACTAGTCCCAGCATAGGATGTACTTTAGGATATACTTTAATAAGAACAGAGCCCAACAGCAAGCTCTTTTGAATGGCGCGAACGAGAGGAAAGGAAAAGGGTTTCAAGTTAGCATGGATCCGCCATGGAAAATTTTTTTTCTCAAAACAAAGCCAGGAGTTCTTCTCTGCTCATCACGAGCACCGATGCACTGGTGCAAATACTTTGGCGTCTATGAACAGTTTTGTTTCAGCTAAAAAAACAAAAAACCTAGAATCCTGTAAAGACACTTTTAATGTAAGGACATTCAATACATTCACTTTATTACACGTTATTATCTGAAGCATTTGAAAGCAGCTGGGCGAATGTCGGCTATATTGATTGACTCTGTGCGTTCTATCATTGATGTATTCATGTTGACTCAAATTAAAATCTATGATTCAGATGTAGGCCACATTTTCTTGCTGGGATTTAATATCAATTTTTATACGCCTGACAGAAAACGCAGGGGTGGTATTGTAGCATATTTAAAGAACGATTTGCCTTTTTCGAAGGTAAAGCTGTCGTTGCGGTCATATGAGTCCATAACTTTGCGTATACTTACTTGATTGAATGTTTTGTACTCACTAGTCTTCTATAGGCCACCTTCTGAAAAGGTTTCTGATTTCCTTTCCGAACTGCAAGAATGTTTCGAAACCTTGCCTGATAACGCGACCTTCTGTCTTGTGGGAAATGTTAAGATTGACTTTTTGAAACCTTCAAGAGCACTGGTTTGTAAATAAATAACTCTTTTGGCAGATCACAGAATAGAACATGCAATTCTTGCCCCACAAGGGATTAACTTCTGGGGGAGAGACTTGTAATATCATCAAATGCCCATATCAACTTAAGGTCTTCAACATAGCACTCATAACACTCATAGCAGCAGTCATCTCACAGAAATTATTTGACCATTACTTTATAAGACGTCAGTCGGAATTCTTTATAGGTACGTCGTTCGTTACCAGTTCACAACATAAAAACATGCTGAAATTGGTTATCGGCATAAATTTGACAACTATATTTCTACTTATAACTGGCATTCATTTAAGACTTAACCAATCCGTGCCCATTTCTGACATTTACATCGTTTTTCTGAAACTAATTAAGAAGCTTATTGAAGCCTCAAAAGTATAATTGTACTTGAACTAAAGAAAGAGAATATACGCTGGTTAAATAACACTGCTATAAAACTTATAAAAAAAAGCCTGGAAGCAATGCCGTCAGTCACCGCATAACCATAGTCTAAAAGCAGTATTCAGCACCGTCCGGAACAGGGTCAGCGCAATCATTCGCTCCGCTAAGTGGCTGTACTTCCAAAAGCAGTATCGGAGTGTAGATCCAAATCGGTTCAAACCTGGTCGTTAATCAACGAGTTGTGTGGAGTTGCATCCCTGCGTATACAAAATTTCGACAGCGCATTTGGGCCTAATTCATTTGCTTCGGCCAAATATCTCAGTAATGTATTGTCTCGCTGTCAGGGAGATCCCAACAAACTGTCACATCGTCCTTTTTTCTTCCCACTCCAAACTCAGTTTCTGCATTTTTCCTTTAAATGACAATGCACGACCTGGAATCAATAATCTTAGGCCTCAAATCAAAGAAATCACCAGGTTGTGATGGAATATGTCTTAGCGATATCTGGACAAATATTAAATACATACAAGATACACTTTTACCTATGCTCAACATAGTAATTGATTCAGGTTTCATACCTATAGAACTGAGGGCTGCCATTATTAAACCTCTCTCTCTTAAAGTAGGCTATTGTGACCAAATAGAAAACTATCGGCAAATATCTGTTCTACCGTGCCTTGCTCAAACATCGGAAATGTTTATATACATTTTGATGTCTTTTTTTGTAGACAAGTATAACATAGAATATATGTCTCAATACGGTTCTGTGCCGGGACATGGGACAAATTCCTTCTTGAATCACTATGTGACAACTTGAATTTAAATTTTGAATATAACCTGTTTGTTCAAGCCTGCTTTCTTCATGTCAGAAAGGCGTTCGACATTCTGAGTGTTCCCATTTTGTTATAAAAACTGTCTGTTGTTGCTTTCCGAG
This sequence comes from Ixodes ricinus, assembly GCA_037355805.1. Taxonomy (NCBI): domain Eukaryota; kingdom Metazoa; phylum Arthropoda; class Arachnida; order Ixodida; family Ixodidae; genus Ixodes; species Ixodes ricinus. The sequence continues at coordinate 20,076 of JAZHYW010005968.1, read as the reverse complement.
TCCTTTCTTTTCGTTGCTAACTATCTTCTGATCGGTGACAACTGGTTTCAATCAACGGCATACATATCACGAAAGATGTTTTTTAAGAGCCAGTGTTCCCGAGGGCTCGGTTCCTTTACCTTTATTTTTCAATATCTGCATCAATGACATGTCTATTTCAGTTTTGAATTATATTCTTTATCAATATGCAGATGATATTCTTTTGTTAACGGGACATCTCTCCAATTCAAGGGCAACGAAAATGCTCCAGGAGAGTTATCCAGAATTAACGAACTGGTTCGCCCACAATCTTATTCAAATTAAAGTTTCAAAAACAAAGTTTGTAGGATTTCACAATCCCCTTAAAGTTGTGGACCTGAATATTCATCTTCATCTCCACACGTCTTTTTGTGTCACCTGTCACTGTAATCCAATCGTTTCCTCAGACACAGTGCAGTTTCTAGGCATTACTTTCGATTCTGATCTTTTCTGGAATTCACACCTTGCAAGACTGTGCTCTAAGTTAAGAAGCCTTTCTTGCGTAATTTATAACATCAAGACGTGTCTGCCATTTTATCTCCGAAAGCTCATGGTTCACTCGTTAGCAATACTCACCGCTACTGCAAAATATATTTAATGGTTTCAATTATAACGGTTAAAAGTAAACAGCTTTAAAAATAAATTATCCGTAATGTTTATTAGAAACCTGCTACTTTCTATCTGTATATATTTCGAATATTATCCACGCTAAAATTCCAATTCCTGCTTGTTGAAACGGTAGACCTTGGCCACTGCTGAAATGACGACTTTAAAACACTTCGTCCGAACATGCGACAGCTAGGAGCTGTTTCACGGTTCCTTGTCCTCGTATGCTACACACGTTATGGCAAGAACCGGCGGTCGTTCTACGTTCCTAACATTGTTGATTCTGTACCATTTAATTTCCTTTAATTCACTTTTAAAAACGCTTAGAAAAGCGCTTTGACATTTCCTATCCGCAGATTCATCCCTCTAGACATTTACCATTTCTTTTTGTTTATGTTTTTGGATTTTTATAACTACTCCCAAGTGCGTTATTTATTTTTTATGGTCATTATTGTTGACACTACATCTGTGCCCTAAAACCTATGTTGTTGTTGTTGTTGTTGTTGTTTTTTTTTGGGGGGGGGGTGTTTAATTTAAAGATGAATCTGTCAAATGTTGTTCTTTTTTTCACGAGTGATTTTGCGATATTTTACACCTTGGGTGCCTCAGACCGCACCTGGAAATGTCCCACAACGTTTAACGTTTGAAGAAACAATTCAGTGATGTTAAGCGACACCTCGGGAATTTTTTTATATTGATTTAATTTTGGGCTGTTTTTTGTAATGGGTGGGGTACTTAAGGCCTCGGGTGGAAATGCTGTAAAGACTGTTCAAGTGCACAATTTGCTTTACTCTCAAATTTCTTTCTTCCTTTTTTTAGACGCTTACAACGATATAACTGCAACAATGGTTTAATCTTACAAGCCCTTGAAGTCTTCGACGAATCTGAGTAGTACCACCGATATGCTGCTTCTTCCTAAATACATTTATTTTCATTTTTATTATTTTAGGAGCAAACTTTTAACAACCTCCTCCCTGCGCTAGTCGGCGTAAGATCTCGAAGAGCCTTGAAAAGAAGATTGAGAGCTCTTTGTTCAGATACTTTAAATCACTTGTGATGCCGATACAATTTTTTATATATTTTATGTAGTGATTTTTGTGCGTCTTGCACCACAACTTTGCTCGTATATATTTCTCTTTGTCACGCGTTCCGCGTTTCTACTCATGTGTTTTAGTTGTGCCGTGACTGTAATAGTGAGAGGACCAGTTGTACAATCTTTCAGCGCTTTGATTGTCCCGAATGGTAACTGATGTACTGAAGCACCGGCATTAAATTCTTCTTCTTCTTCGTCTTCTTCTTCGTCTTAATTTTATAATTATTAGAGCGCTGCTTTTAGGCGCCCGTTGGCGCGTATAGCGGCGTCGTAATCGCTGGCACCGTCGGCGTAACCACCCCGCTAAATTTAACGGGAAATTGAATTGGTGTTGAGGTCACATGTCGTCAATTTTCCCGCTAACTCTAGCGGAAGAAAATGAATCTGTTCATGGGTGACGTGACACGAAGTCGTGTAACGTTATTTTCCCCGCAAAATTTAGCGGGGAAACTGAATTGGTGTTGAGGTAACGTGGCGTCAATTTTCCAGCTAAATTTAGCAGAGAAACTGTGGGAGAAGTGTAGGGTACGGAGGAGGATGGGGAGGGTACGAAGGAGGAGGGGAGAGTAGGATGAGAGGAGGAGAGGAGTAGGAGAAGGAAAGGAAGGGAGGAGGGCGGGAGGAGGACGAGGGAGGGTACTGAGGAGGAGGAGGGGCATACCCTCCCCTACTCCGCCTCAAAAGCTGCGCTCTAATTTCGCATTACAGCGATTTGTGAACGTCTTTCATTATTATTATTATTATTATTATTATTATTATTATTATTATTATTATTATTATTATATTATTAATATTTTTAATATTATTATGACGATGTTGGTGGTGGTGGTTGTGGTAGTGGTGGTGGTGGTGGTGATGATGATGATGATGATGATGATGATGATGATGATGATGATGATGATGATAGAGGCATGTCAACATCTCACGGATATCAGGGCCGGAGTACTGAAATTTTTCACGTCCTCTACCGCAGGCCAGCGCGGAGCGTAGGTTGAACATTATTGATCAGCGTCTGACTGGGACTCAGTTCTTACTGTCCGAAGTCCCAGTCTAACGCTGGCACAGCGCTCGTGTCCGATCCGCGCTCCGCGCTGGCCCTCGGTAGACGACGTGAAAACTCCAGCCCCGTTTCGTCCCAGAGGTGCGGCGCGCGCGCAGTCTCGAGAAGAGCCAGAGAAGGCGGCTCACTGCGCACGTTGAGCTGGAGCACGCGGCTGATGCCGGACCCGACGCCGTTGCTGGCCTCGCACAGGTACAGGCCGGCGTCGGCGCTCTCCACGCTGCGGATGCTCAGGGTGCCGTTCACCAGGATGTGGATGTGCGAGTTGCTGATGATGGTGCGGAACTGAGACGCCGGGCTCTCGGGCTCTGAAACGGAGGGAGTCGCCGGATGTTTTTCTCTTCATTCGGCAGCCTTAACTTACACACGTTTGCCTCGAGATTCGAGAGACACGCGAGCCGCGGTGAAGAGAATGATTACTACCCGTCACACGCCTACGGATCTCCAGTTTGCGGGTTCGAATCCCGGCCGGGGTGCCCGCGATCTGACGGAGGCTTATTGCCGAGAAGGCACTACGTAGTCGAGGTTTCGGTCGATCTTCGCGCGATCTCCTGGTGTCCTAAATTCATCAATTGTCCTCCGCTGGGGCGTGCCCGATACCCTTCGTTGGTTTGGCACGTAAAATATCACGAATTCTACTTTTGTCAAGCGCTAGATTTCAAGCAAAGCGAAGTCTACGGGTATGGGGTCAAAGCACCGGGTCGTCCGGCGAAAATAGCTTCGGAAAAGCCTCACCTGTGATTGATTTTTATTGACGTAAACTTTTATTTTTTACCTTCCCCCACTGCTGATGCACGAGAGGATCACGATGCAGGGAGTAAAAACAATGGCCAGGCAAGTCCTGGTTCTGTGCGGGCGTAGTTGGAGCGACAAATGTATATTCCTCATTCGCGGGTGCTCGTTCAATGAAAAAAAAATTAGTAAGTTCTTTATCCGGACGTGTATGTCTTTGCGTATTGTGTGAGAAGCACACAAAAAAGCATACATGTTGAAACGCTGGGGTATTTCATGCCGGCAGTCCAGGCTGCTGTGAGACCGGAAAAGGACGTTTCCCAGTCTCGTATTTTCACCTCAATTCATTTTATACCCTTTTTTTTCGTACATCGGAGCAAGTCAAGCAAGTGCTCGGGCTGCAGAACCCGGGGAATCCTGGATTCTAGCACCACCTCTGCTAGTTTTCATCTGAATGGGCATCTGACCGGCACGGGTTAGAGTAATTCCTACGTCGTGGTGCACGTTAAAACCCCCACTTCATCAGTAGGACTGCACTGGCTGACGTTCTTCTCTTCAGTAAAGGCTTCAGGTTCCCCATGGTGCAGACTACGTTCCCGCTAGCAAAACGTCTATAGAACAAATTACTAACCACAACCGATTGAGTGTTTCGAGTACGAGTTCTTGGCTTAGGGGCAAGTCACCCACCAAAGGGCAGAGGCGCATCGTTGCGTCTAGACTCTTGGGTCGTAGCGACATATTTAGTCATCGTATTACTTATGTCCAGTTACCTGAAGTTTTATCCAAAATCGCAAGTAAAGCTTTATTGTTTTCCATAAATGTTAAGATTGGTCCGCGACAGGTTAAAGCGATATTACCTGAGTTTTCCGACCCAGTATCTGAAGCCCAGAAGATCCTATTTTTTGTCGCAACAGTCCCCAACTGCGCCCGCTCAGCACTTGAACACAAAAATGGCGGCGTCAACATGACAGCCGGGAAACGAAGTGTCGATACTCGAAGCGCGGCATATATAATGGCTCTAGAGGCGTTCTTTCGGAGCAGTCTGCTCACGCTTCACGGCTTCATTCTTTTTTGTCCTTGCCGAGTGTCAAATGTGTGTTCAAAAGGTACGCGCTTAGCAGCGAGGCCACCACTATGGCCGCCGTTGTGGTCTCAGTGCAAGTATAGTGCCTGGAACGCGTGTCCGACTCCCACGGGTGTGTTCACCGCGTTCAAAAAAGTGGTCCCTCGATTTCCGCCTGATGACGTCATACAAGTGCCATGCTGTCGACGGTTGCGAACCTAGCGGTGTGACAGCAGCGTTGGTGGATGTGGCAGAGGCCTGTTCCGCTGCAGATCGCTCTCTAGCTCGGCAGTCTACGGAGTCTTCGGCGGCCACAAGATGGGACGCCGTGACGACAGCGACAACCACGTTCGCTGGTGCTTCTTGACGGAACTTCTACGACCAACCACCAGGATCGCGACCACCGACAGCATGACAGCCTGGCTTTTGTAAGTGACGTCATTTGTTTCCACTTGGGGATTAGTTTCGATGCATGGACCGAATAGGACGCTAAATACGCCAGTCGGAGACGCATTCTAGGAACCGCAGTGTAAGCCATGTATGCGGAGAGCAAGTCGTCTGCTCTCTAGCGCAGGAGTTGCGGTGACGTCAGAACAACGACGAACTTTGATTGGCTCCAATTGAAGGATAGTGGGTAGACCTCAAAGCAAGCTGCCTTGAGATCTACCCACTATCCTTCATTCAGAACCAATCAGAGCTCGACGTTCTGACGTCACCACAACCCTGCAAAGAAGCAGACGAAGTTGCACTCCGCATAGAGTCAACTTCTCAGAAAATTGCCACCAGATGTTTGTGGCACCACTCGTCAGACGACGCGTTGGACATCGGAGCGCTTTTCGAAAAATGTATGCGAGATTATAGAGAATGAGATGTGATACGACACGCTATAGCGGCGTCCTAAATTAGCCGCACTCCGCCGAGCGGTTCCGGGAGTGGATTGCGTCGAGCACTTAGCGAGTGCCACCGACGCTCAACTGCTCCCGAGGAAGGGGCTCTGGTATCACGGCACTGTTTGCAACATAAAACGACGATTTTTTTTTTCTTTTCTTCGCGCTGTTTTGTCACTATTTAAATGAGTGCTTAGAATTATTAATAAACTAGGAGAGGGTGGCAGACAGGGACATGGATAGTGGTTGAAGTGTTCCCTCGTACATTATTAGTTGATGTTCAGTTGGAAAGTAAGAAGAATCGCACTCGCGAGTTCTCCTGCTTGTTGGCAGAAGTTGGGAGCAACAATGAGAACCAGGCGTTTAGGCGATTGGGAACGCAGAATACAGTATAAATTTGAATGTACATGGTTTGAAAAGGATATGTCTGGTGGGAGAAACCGCAATTAATCAAGAACTTTCTTCAAATATACTATATATAGTATAAATGGCTGTAGAGGCGACGCGTTGTTTTTATATTTCACGCTTGTAGTGAATAATGCCTTTTGGTATCCCGCCGACGGTTGTCTTTGTTCATGCTCGTCTGGGCTCTAAAGTTATGGAATGCGATACTGCCGCTCATTTGTTATCGTAGACCGAACGCACAGTAAGAGTTGTTTGTTTGCCTCCTTAGCAGCCACGCTTGGCACCTCTGCCTATGTTTTGGACCCTATTTCTTAGAGAAAGGAAGCTAGGCCTTGTACGATTTGCTAGGTAACACCCAACTGCGAAACGCACCTTTGACGAAAAGTTTATATTTGTACGCGGAGGCGCCGATTATTACGGCCCACTTGTAGATTAAACCTCGGCGTTTCAGCCACCCTCATATATGGACGCAGACACTCCGTACTCCGGGCCGGAAATATTCAGACGGGGCTTTGATAATTTTGAAAATTCCAACCCGGAGGGAAGCTACGAGCGTTAGATTTGGCACATGAGTAAACAGTGTATTTTTTACAGGTTCAAGTTACTGGCCCGAAGAAAAGCACGAGCGCCTCATTATTTTGTGTTAGCTACGTCGACTGCGTGTTTACGAATTGGACTTTATCTAGGAGAAAAGCTCTCGCCTATTCATGAAGCTGTCGCTATGAAACTGGTTAAGGCAACAAGCGGTAGCTTGCGACGAGCGCGTTCCTCGTATCTGCGCCAGGTAGCTAGGCCAATACGGAGTGCATGTTCGTCTGCTCCTTTTCAAGGGTTGCGGTAACGTCAGAACGCCGAGCTGTGATTGGCTCGGATTGGAACAATAGTGGGTAGACGTCAAGGCGGCTTGCTTTGAGGTCAACCCACTATCCTTTATCAGAGCCAATCAGAGCATCGGCGTTCTCACGTCACCGCAACCACTGCAAAAGAAGCAGACGAATTTGCGCTACGCATACCACCTACAAGACAAGGCCTGCGTCTTTCCCTTCCAAAGGTCCTCACTAGTGAATCGACGCAGCGCCACCTTGCTCGCGTCAGCGTCACCGCGAGCGCGACTTACAGCGTCTCACAACGAGCGTGGCGCTAGACGCACTGCAACGCCAGGCGCACGCGTCTGCCGCTTTGCGGCGTACTCTCGTCAAGCTTTAGCGTGTTTACCGCTTGGGGCGGGTCGAGAATCCACTAACAATGACGTCATGTGCTGGCCTTGTCTTCTAGGTGGGATTAGAAAGATCGGTCTTAAACGCGTTACCAAACAAAAAAAAAAGGAATCGATTGAAAATATAAGTACCCTAAATTAAAAATATTCAATTTGGTTACTCGATTACTTGAGAAGAAAAGTAGCTGGCCGTTACTCGAAAAAGTAACCATTACATTTTTATTACTTTAGATGTTCAAAACGACGGAATTTTTTGTCGATTTCAACACGTTTATTTTGTACTGTTTATTATTGAATTAAAATCACCTAATTATCTTCCCGTCGGAGACATGGTTTGGGGGATTCGTTGGTAGGAAACGCGTACAAACTAAGGGCTCTAAAAGAAAGTGGAAAAAAAAGATAAGAACGGCTACCAGTATCACGATCATCTGGTGGGCTAGTTGGTTGATCATTATGTTGAATTAACAGCGCAAAACGACAAGGAAGGATAGACAAGGGAGACAGGATAGAGCGCTCAACTCAGCGCTCTATCCTGTCTCCATTGTCTATCCTTCCTTGTCGTTTTGCGCTGTTAATTCAACATAACGGCTACCAGTCCTTTTAGTACTTCCAAAAGTAATAAGATTACTCTTCTCATTACTTTGTAATGAATGTATTCAAAGGACAACAGAATTACTCGAAACAGTAACCTATTCCAGGTCATTTGATTACTCGCAATGATAGAAGTCCGGGGTCAGAGCCGAAAGAAAAACTGCACGTACCTGCTGCGCTTTTCCAGCGTATGTGTGGCTGAGGGACGCCGCTCGCCTGGCAGTCGACGAAAACCGAGCGGCCGGACACGGCCGTCGTGTCGTTGGGCTCCAAGGTCCAGGACGGGGGCACTGCACGCGACATTGGAGACAGTTCATTCGCGTGTGGTTGTTCAAGAAAAAACTGCCGGTTTGTTGGATAGATCGCACATTTTTCCGCTAAGTGTCACGCAAAAATCCTGACGTCACGTGATGTTGTGACGTCATAATATCGAGACAACGTGGTTTCCCGCGGGGCGCGTGCGCAGTCGTGACGTCCTTGTTTTCGTTGTGAAGAGCATTGGGGAGGGGCAAAAAACGGTTTACGAAAACTCCTTAATAACGGCTATTTCCTCAAAAGAGGCCTCAACGCCTAAGGCTCCTGAATAACAAAAGTAGAGATATCTTCTCCTTCTTCCTCTCGCGCGTACACTCTTTATTTTATTTTATTTTTATCTTTCGCACTCGCGTGTCGACGGTGGCTCCACCTGGATCGCTCTAAAATGACAGTCTAGATTCTTCAAAAGATGCGGTTACTCTTTCGTATAGAGGGGCTTTGTCAGCGTCCCCCTCTCCAAAGTTGCGCGCGTACCTCCGCGGACAGTATACGTTGAAACACCCGATCCGGACTTTTTCAGCGATTGCGATTCCCATAAACTCTATTATTTCAAAATTTTTAAAATAGTCCAAGGTATGGGACCTCAACTTCGCATTCCACTCCTAGTTCGGACCACACCCATCTCAACCAACTAGCAAACTATACTTCGTTTCAGCTTGGGTCCAGACGCAGCCGATGCTACAAGCACGAGCGTGTGGCCCTGAACAGTGCCTGCGCTGCACGAGCGCGCGTGCTTGGCAGGGACGCTGGAAGCCCGGAGCTCGCGCTTGTAGCATCGGCTGCGTCTGGACCCAAGCTGAAACGAAGTATAGAAGACGTGCTGCCAGCTCGTATCGTCCGCGCGAGCGTACCTTTGACGAGCAGCTCGGCCGAGTACTCGGCCGTCGCGAACTGGTTGGTCGCCCGGCAGGTGTAGTTCCCGTTCTGCCTGGACGAGAGACGCTGCAGCGTGAGCGTGGACACGAAGCCCCCTCGGGACTGAGCACGGACACGTCGTGGCTCGGGTGGGCGCCCGGGGCCAGGGGCTTGCCGTCGCGCAGCCACTCGATCTTGATGGGAGGATCGCCGGCGTGCACCAGGCACGTGAGTCCCGCCCGCACGCCTTCGTGCAGGTTGGACTGGAAGCTGAACGGCGTGATCTGGGGACCGCCTGTCGTCGCCGCAGAAAAGACAGTCGTGTGCGTCAAGCCGCGTCCACGCTGCTAAAACATCATACGAAAGACAGTCCGCTGACACTGTCTGATGTGTGTTTCTTCCTTGTCTGACGGTCCTGTCACATTGGTCATACATGGATGGTCATACATGGACGCTAGGTGGCGCAAGCTGCCGCCCTTGCAACTGGCGGTAGCTTGCGCCATCTAGCGTCAATGCAGACGTCTCCGAAGCATTCATATGTGTGACGCAAACAAGCTTGGGACTTGCGTGAGGTGTGTCCGCGTACACTTCTGTAATCATGCCTGCAGCAAAGACCGTGTTTTTTATATGATGTATGGAGCAGTGTGACCCAGGCTTTAGGGCAGGAGGGGCATGTCCTGACGGGCCTCCCGCGTTAACGTTTCAAGATGCAAGCTTTGCCACGTCGCGGCACATTAGCAACTGCCCAATAGTGCGAACAAATGTCGGGGGTTGGCCCTAGCGTGCAATGAACTAAACGACGGGGTGACCCGGTGCACTATAAGACTGGTGACGCGGTTAAGTGGCAGGTTAATTACCGCACCAAGTGTTCTCAAACGTGGCGGGGGACGGCGCTGTCGTACGAAGAGTTGTGGCGCCGCCTTGTTATTGCTGAACGCCCATATGAAAAGAAGGTCACTTGCGTTTTATTTTGTAAACGTGAAGTGGCGTCGCCTTCGAGTGCTCAGAGACAGCTCCCAGTTTAGATTCGATCAAATGATCCTAGTAATAGAGCCGCTATGTGTCGGTGTGGTATTGATTCAATTAGCTTTTATTTTACCAACTGTCTCTGCATGTCATCTGCATGAAGTATTTCCTTACACACTCTGGGAAATACCAAAAAGTAGACGCCACATAATTCCTTGGGAGATTTGGCATGTAACATCAAAAAAAGACAATTTAACATTATTTAGTGTTACACGATGGTTTATTGTAATTTTAAAGCAACCGGCCAGTATTTTGTAGAATGTGTTTACGCTTAATGATTTCTATTAGATAAGTAATACGCTATCTACCTGAATACTTCCCTGCATAATTCACTGCAAAACCAGCGCTTGTTGAAAATAGCTCTTCTATATTGATGAAGTCCTCTTTTTCGCGAAAGTTAAACTTTCAAAGAACTTTTCTTTTTTTTAAAGAAATGGTGACCTATATTGCGATCAAAAATGAAAATCAAGTACTTTTTTAATTTTTACTTTCTTGTGGAAGAGAAAGCAGGTCCTATAATAACCAGTGATCCGTAACAAATGTAAGGCTCGAAAATATTATAAAAACTCGTAGTTGATATAAACTTTTAAAGAGTCATAATGCCTTCCTATTTATGTCCAAAGTTTAGTTATTTTATTTCCAAACAGTTAAATTACAATTACAACAAAGTTAAATTTATTTACAAAGTTTAGTTAAGTTCCAAAATTTCCCAAAGAGTTACATTACAAACATAGTTGTAATTAACTCTGACATTGTCAAGCAGCTGCCCACCGAGTACTTGGCGATGGTCCTTCCTCCCTGGAAGTAGGGCTTTGCTGGAACGCGTGATAGCAGCCTCATTTTATACGCCGTTCACTCCTAAGCTGACATGCGGCGGAAGCTACGTGTGCTCGTTGGGCCAGTCATCGGTCTATCTTCCACCACGTGATCATATGGTCCCTCCCATACCAACGCGGAGAAAGCGGGTCAGGTGATAAAAGGGAAGCTCTTCATAGGTCTTTCGAGAGTGCAGCTCTCACCGCACTGTCAGGTTAGCGATGAAAGGAGTATAACCTAGAAGTCAAGGGACCCTCAAGACCCTCTCGTAAGAACGGTGCTGTGTCAAACCAGGGCGGACAACATAACTCTGCGGCTCCGAGCTGCGTCCGAGGTACATAAATTACGCCAACAGGAAACTGGCCGACGACTCTGGATTTTCCACCCGGGCTTTCTTTCTTTTCGTTTGATGATGTCTCCAGGAAAGGAAACCCAGCTTTTCATATTTGCTGGAAGTCTCTTCTCGCTCTTATCTGTTTTATGTGTGTGTGTGTATGTGTGTGATGTGTGTGTGTGTGTGTGCGTGTGTGTGCGTGTGTCGTGTGCGTGTGCATGTGTGTGTGTGTGTGTGTGTGTGTGTGTGTGTGTTTGTGTGTGTGTGTTTCAACGAGTGAGCGTGTGTATGTGTGTGCGAGTGCGTTTCTTCCTCCATCTTTCGTGCCTTCCAACATGAGAGCGCGTGACTGGCTTACCGCGGCCGATTTATCACCTCCGCCAAAGAAATCCTACTAAGGATAAATGAACAAATCCATAATCATGACGATCGCCATCGTCATCGCATCAAACAGGACGCAGAGTAGGCAAGAACAAATCTAAAAATGGGCGAGAGGAATAATGTTTTTCTTTTTTATTAATATTATTATCGTTATGTTTGTCAAATGACCGTAATTTATCTCGTGCTTTCCCAGCTGAGCCCAGATTTATCTCTCGGCATAACTAATCATATCATTTTTCTGGGATTTACGTGTCTATTTTATCATGTGTCCTTCTGTCGCTTTTTTTTTGTGCGTGCACGGTAGGATGCGGTGAGTCTTGAGACATTAATATTGTGCACAATTGGATCATGTTTGAAGTCGTTCCTTAACCTAAGCCCCTTCAAAGGAAGAACTTATACAATATAGGCCCTAAAAATATCCAAATAAACTTTTCATGTCCCTCTCTTCCTTTCTTGTCCATCCAACCTTTTCTCTAACCTGCGTTCATTTTCCCCTGTGCTAATGGGTATTTTTATTTTCCTCGCCTGAGTGGGTACTCGACAAACAACTATAAAATTAATATATACTATTGTAGCGATCGCACTGGGGAACAACCCTTAAAGGGGCACTAAAATCATATTTGAAAAATGTCGTTTTTGACCTTATATTGTTTAAAATGGGTTAGTACACACATACACGAAGTGCTATATTGCAAAACCGCCTATTCATCTCAGGGAAATAGAAAACCATGTGGATTCTTTTTCTTGCGGACCACAGTTTGTGGACTAGGAAATTCCCACAATACGCGCAGATTCCGAATGATTTTATCATAATTAACTCGTTTCGAAGGGTGTCTGATAGGTACACATTCGGATCAGACTCCTCTTCATCTCCGCGGGCGAAGCCATCGCTTGCAAAACGCAGTCAAGCGCCCTCCGTCGACAACTTGACTTTGAAGAAAATTCTTCCCAAAAAAGGCGTGTCGCGGTTTTTAAACAAGCTTTTAACGAGGCACTAAGCTACACACGATTGTGATTTCGGGTTTGGTGGGATGCTTAGAGCGTTTAGATTGAGTTGTCGCCACAAAAGAACGATCTCAAAATCGACTTCAGTGCCCCTTTAAAAATATAAATACATTTTAACACTTTCTGAGTTCTGTATACTATGTTGTATACGTGTCAGATAATTAGCTAGATTTAAGTGTGCGTTTCTTGCGCCTGAGGAGGCGCTCACTCAGTTTTACTTAAGTCACTGGATCCTGGGAAAGTAGCACCAAGCTCCCAGTATGGTCGCCATGTTGGTCCGTGAAATGAGCAATATCTCCTTGACACTTCCGTTCTTGGTCAGCCTATTTGAATTCGCTGGTAACGGGTAGCTTTACGGAGACGTTTCTTGTATACCGAGATTTCGCTATCCACCAACCGGTGAAACAAACGTGCATCTTCGTTCCACCACCACGCGTTGTGTCGGTGCTTGGAGGCACTAAAAAATAATTTTACAGTCTAGAAATACGCAAGAAGAATATATTCGTAAGAAATCCGTGGAGAGGGGCATGATTGATAAGTTGATTGCATACACACTGCCAAAGACGCTTATATTGGCGGGATACGCTTCCAGTACGTTGATTCTCTATGGTTATTTTGGTGCGACTTGTTTAGAACGACCCTCTAGACGCTTCGAAAAATTTGAATAGACTGAAATGGCGATTTTCATGGCAACCGAGACAGATTAGCCAATCACCTTGCGCGGTTTTGGTCGTCTGTTTGTTAGTATTTGTTTGTGTCCGGCTAGCTTGCCGGGAAGGCAGTGGCGATAATTATCCAGGATCATGTGACTTTAAGTTTTATATGACAGCGACGGAAGTGTCCAGAACACGAATGCAAATACTACAGCCACAATGAATAGGCTACTCATAATTAGAGTTTGGACACTATTTTTTCATTTTTATTGCTGGTGCCACCATTTGTTTTGGCTAGTGCCCAGCGGCCGCAATTCGCGATAATTACGATTTAAAAAAGTCGAGTTTCTGAGCTTTAGATACTGCCTTCCCTACGCCAAAGTCCAATGTAACTTTTCGCTATCTGAATTCTGGAACTGGATATCTTATTGGATTCTATATAGATTTAAGTTTTCCAGAAATTATTTCTTTGTCTGCGATTTGGATTTAAGGTTTCCAGAAACCATTCCAGATAGAGATTGAGTTCCTTAATTCAGATAGCGAAAAGTCATATTGAGTTTAACGGTAGGGTTGGATAGCTCGGACGATTTTGTATTCATTTGCCTCGGAGTGTTTCAATATTTTGTGGGATGAAAAAGCGCTTCTTGTGACTTCAGAATAAAGCTTAAGAGAACTAGCAACAATGATCTTTTTAAACAAGATGGCGGAGACGTCGCTACTCTGAAGCGTAGCTTATTTAGCGGCCCTACTATCAGTCATTGCGTACGTTCGTCTTGCACGACGGCTTTTGGTTGTCGAGAATTACGCAAACAAAAAGGCGAATCCGTTTCATGCTATTCGGTCTGTTTCACGGGGGAAAAGGGGATACTGCCGCGTGTACAGATATCAAACAAACATCTTTCCTTGTTCTTTTTTTTTTTGTAGTGCACTATTTGGCATCTCAGGAATTTGAGGATCAAAGGGAGGCCACGTGGCCTTCCAATTTCAACGGGACGAGAAGTGCGCATCTGTGTACCGAGTTCGGAAGAGGCCTCTGGGGATAGGGGCCCTAAAGAGAGGCTCGCGCTTCGCTCAGCTTCAAAGGCTCGAGCGCAGCTCCCTCCCTTTGCCCAACTCTGAGCTACGAGAGCAAACATTATTACGTCCGACGGAGTCTCCGTTTCTTCTCTGGGTTCATGCAGATTTCTGTTGCTCTGTTTTTTTGAGCAGCTGTACTTTGTGCATGCCTTCTTAGATGTTTCCATTGTTTTCACTGCGGTATGATTCTGGTTAACTTTCTTCAGGGAACATGCTGGAACTAATGCTATACGAAGGCGTTCATGAAGTTCGTATTATTGTCACGAAGGAATAGAGATTCAGCAATCAAACTCGAGTAGGAGTTGAGACTTTCTCTACATGTTCGCCACCAAAAGTTACCCACTTTTTCCAGCGATGCACCACATGCCGGAGGCCATTGTTATAGAACTCCTCGTCTTGAGTGTTCAGGAATCGCTCCACTTCAGCAATCACTTGGTCGCCATCCTTGAAATGCTTTCCTCTTATTTGGCCACACTAGAAGCGTCTGTGCCATTTAACCAAAAGTGTCGTAAACTGGGACGTTGTCCCCGAACAACGCTCCCAGATTGGAATGAATATCCTTGGCATTGCTTCCCTTCAAATGAAAAAAAAACGGATCACTGCATGTGCTTGGCACCGACGGGCGGTGCCATTTTTGTTTCGTCTCCCTAGCGGCGTTCCGAGCTACTATAGCATGCGATGTTTATACTGTGCGGAAACTAGAGGGACGCGCGCTCATGTTGATGCCTGTTTTGTTCCGTTTCCTTTAATTTTTGTGCCGATAATACGAACTTTATGAACGCCCCTCGTATTAGTGACAGAATAAAAAAAAAAACGCAGTGCGTGGCTCAATATATTTATACATTCGTGATTCGTTTTTCGGCGTTCCTTTCGGGAAATTCCCGCATCCTCATTGGCCTCGTGACGACAATAAGACACTTAAAGGTCGCCAAGCCCGCGTTGCTTAAGCTGTAAGTCACTGATCGCGGCGTGCGCAACCAAAGACGTCGTTGTGATCGAAGTTCGCTATCGGCCAAACCAGAGCTTCCCGTATACTTACAATGCCCGCCTAATCGCCGGTTCCCGACGAGGCAAAACCCGCTGATCACGGCAAGCCAAGCAAAGCCGAAATCCCTCAAACACACGACGAGGCCAATCTTGGTTGTGACGTCACGAACGAAAACCACGAGAGGGCGCCACCGAAACATCTCGGTGTTAATAGTACTATTCCTGCTAAAAGCCATGGTCAATTAAAAAAAAGATATTTGTAAGCCGCGGTTAGACAGCTTATACATAAATAGAAAACACGCAGACACTATTTGAGCAGTTATTCTTCGCTGTACGACTGTCCCCTTACACTGGTCGTAAAAAACTGTTTTGGGGGCATGTCTGAAGCATGCATTATGTGGGTAATTTTGTCATCTTGTCTGAAGCGAACAACATGTCTCTCGTGTGAAGTAGGAGCAACGTGTCTGGCAGCCGCCGGGCCCACTTCGAACGCGACGGAAATTCCCAGCGTCTTGGCGTCGCAACATCAGCAACACGATCCTCCCGCAATGGCACGCGGACGCAACAGCACATACTCGAATACGCCGACTAACACAATCGATTACGATTGTGTTAGTCGGCGCTCGGCCGTGACTCGTGTTCAGTCAGTGAGAACCTGAGCGCCGAATAACAATGACGTAGCGATCTTGTTAAAAAAAAGACGCGACAAGAAATTAAAAGAAAAGATCGATAGATATAAAAATGGAGGTGCTTACTGCGCACGTGCAGCGATATGGAGCGGTGCACCACCTGCGAGTCCGGACCGTGCACGGTGCACGAGTACTGGCCCTGGTCCGGTTCCCGGTCCGTGCCTTGGATGACCAAGGTGCCGTTGGGGAAGGCCGTCTGCCGCTGGTTCAGCGGAAGCCGCCGGCCGTCTGCATCGCCACATGACGTGTTAATTAGCGCTCGGTGTACGGCCCACAAACATTGATGTTTCAACGTGCAAATTTATTATCTCGCAACTTTAAATCGTTGTCGATCAGGACGTGCACAAGGTTATGCCGCGATCTCTTTTATTGTTAATATAAAAATGCGATTCCTTTGTTTCTAAATCCACAGCCCAGCGTGCGATCCTCACAACCCAGCACGCGCGTATGCGTCGCTTGCGAAACAGAGCAAAGCACGCGCCATACGCACGAACGCTGGAAATGGCCACGAGCTGCGGTGGCACTGCTGTCGAAGCTGCGTGTGCGCAAACGCATCACTTGACGCGGATCTGGCTCCGGCGCTCGCGCATTGCCCACACGTAAAGAGGGGAAACGCGGACTCGTTTGCAAGCAGCGTGCTGGTCTGTTTAGGTCTCAGCGTCTGCCACGAACAATAGATCTGACGCTGTAAAGCTTAACCGCAAAGCACCGGCTTAACCGCAAAGCACAAAGATCGACACAGATCAGGTTCCACACTTAGTGCCTACACATGGGCTGCGGTCCAAGTCTTACTAAAGTGGATCCGATGTACTCCGGCGGATCATGTCGCTTGACAAGACATACAGACAAACACGTGCGCGGTAGGTTTCCGAATGCCAAGGTACGAAACCTTTACTCTAGAGTGAGATCGAGTTAGTGTTTCAACACGACCACGGTGTGGGCAACCGCTGGCGTTTTTGTAAAGAGTGCAGACAGTACGATTCACGGGCACCAGCCTGCACCGGTGCAGACAAGTGTAGCGCGGTGCGCAAAAGCGTGGGAGCAATGACTTCCGGTCGTGCCTTCAGACAGGCTCCACTCGTAAATCAAATACAGCCACGCGCACCGAGTGCAGCCGATGCAGGGAGCTGCGGGTAAATCGATTGAGCCCAGTGTGTTGGTCTATAATCGCGGACAGGATAAGAACGGCAGTGCGTGTCTTTCGGATGCTCTGTACCTCCAGCACGCGCTTTGTTGTCTTGCGTCGTGGCATAGCCTCCTATATGGTGACAAATCCTGGCAGATCGCCACGAAAAGCGGACACTGTAATGGAAAAGGTGGAGCGGCAGACAACGGATGTGAGCCACGTGACAGGCGCCCGCTGCGGCGAGACGCCGAAACACACTTCTCCCGAGCGAACAAGTGTGTTTCGGGTCCTCGCCAATGCAAAAGCTGTGCGACGCTGACGTCTAGGCTCCCCGAGAAATGCTCTGTGCTACCCGGTCCTCCGCGCTCCAAATCTGTGACCGGGAACCCTATGGCTCTGTCGTCGAACGGCCAGGCTTTGTGAGTATAGAGGAGGCTATGGCCGTGATTTCACCGCGCGCACGCCCGACGTTCACGAGACGCCAAACTGTTATGGAAGGAAGAAAGCTCGGGCTGGAGGAAGGACGTCTGAACCCCCCCCCCCTTGCCGCTCTCATTCTCTGAGTGACTGCAACCAAACTCAGAAGTAAAAAAAAAAAAAGGAAGAACAAAAAAACAAAAAAAAACAGAAGAGGCAGGAAAGAGGACTTCAGCAACACTTCGATATGGCTTTGCCAACCTCCAAAGTCTGTCGTAGAGAACAAGAAAAGGTAAAAAGTGGGGGAAAAAGAGGATATTGCGACGGTTTGAATAGGCGCGGCGGCGCGTGGCAGGAAGACAGAGTCTGCTTCATTGTGCGTCATAAAACAAAATTGGGCGTATAACGGTTTGATTGATCGATCAAAATAAGCTGCAAATGTGTTTTTTTTTCTTCTTTTCTACCAACAATCGTTCCCAAGAGCACTGACACTTTGCGTAGACATAAGCGTGTGGTGGACTTGATTTGACTGAAAAGTGTGTATCATATAGACCAAACTGCCATAATTTCAGGCTCGAATTCAAATATTAATACAGGTCCCATTAACATACAGGTCTACAATAACCGCTCAATTTCGGCATCGATATTAAAAAAAAAAAAAAACTTAGCGATGTGAAAAAAAAAATGCTATAGTTGACTCCATTTGTATCATATTGTATCATATTGAATCATCTATGTGCTCGGTGACTTATTGAGCATGACGTCTCAGAATCTCAAAGTATCCGTCTAGTTCACCCTTTCTTAGATGGAATATTACCTGGGAGCAACACGCGCTGCATCATTTAAGTGGAATTTGAATAATTTTCCTTTTTGTGACATAAGTTTACTTGTAGTTTTTATTTCGTTGAATAAAGAAAAGCTCCAATGAACGTCTTTATTTTTACTAACGCCATTTATATTCCTTTGTCCGCGTCGCCTGCAGAACGCATGTCGACGAACATAGTTTATTAATCCGTATGGAGCGTAACGCTTCGGCAAACGGGGTAAATGAGCCGTCACAGAAAGGAAAAAAAAAACACCTGATCTAGTCTGATTATCCCGGGACTCTATAGTTGGTGACGTAATAAGAAAGAATTGGAAGCTCCTCCCACCTCTTTGCGTTGTAGCAGAGCGGATGCTGGAGAGGTGACCTCCTTTCCTACGTTCGCTCTTTTAAAGGATAAGGAGGTGGGAAGAGCTTCCACTTTCTTCTTGACCTGTCGCCGACTCTAAATCGGACACTCGGCGCGAAAGTCGCCGACCACCGCGATTGAACAGAGTCACATTGGCAAGCGCTTGGGTCAAGCGCGGCGCTGGTCAATCGCAGTGGGCGGCGATCTCGCCAACGTTCTCGCTGTGTCCAACTTAAAACCCGTGGTTGACACTCTACAAAAAACAAAAAAAAGCCTGCGAAATATTGAAATAAAACAAAAAAAGCTCCAAGGTTTTGTTAAGCAGATATTAATGTCATAGTAAGCGAACTCTGATTACTTTTTAGGAAAAACACAACCCAATGGCATGGATAATTAAGCTAAAGAATCTACGAAAGCTTCGGCCAGCGCCGACAAAAACTGAAGATTTATTTGAGCGTTGCATGGGCATTTGAATTTCGTGGTGCACATTAAACGTATTTTTTAGTTCTTAATATTAGTGCATCGTTCTAGGTTCGGTTTGGTTCGGTTTGGTTCAGTTTGGTTCGGTTTGGTTCGCTTTGGTTCGGTTTGGTTCGGTTTGGTTCGGTTTGATTAGGTTAAGTTAGGTTAGGTTAGTTGAGCCATAGGCTAGGTTAGGTTAGGTTAAGTTTAGTTACATAAGCTTAGAATCGGTTTGGTTTGGTTTGATTTGGTTGAGAAGCCTCCTAAGCATATTTTACCTTTTTCCCAGTAGACGT
This sequence comes from Ixodes ricinus, assembly GCA_037355805.1. Lineage (NCBI taxonomy): Eukaryota > Metazoa > Arthropoda > Arachnida > Ixodida > Ixodidae > Ixodes > Ixodes ricinus. Next base: position 794 of record JAZHYW010005968.1, on the reverse strand, counting down.
GTCCAAACGGGTATCCTCCAAAAGGGCACTGCACGGCGAACACGCTCCCGGCCAGCGCGGACACGTTGTTGAGCGGCCTGACGAACACAGAGCCGTACACGTTGAGGCGCGCCACGTGCCTGGCGACTCCCGCGTAGTTGGACGCCTCGCAGGCGTACGATCCGCCGTCCTGCACTTCGGCGGACGAGATGGACAGGGTGCTGACCACCTCGCTACCGCCGCCCGTCTGCCCCGTCGTCGACCCGGAGTCCGGACCCGACGTTCGAACCCTGAGCCGACCGTGGCGTGAGTCGATGGGCCACGTCGAGTCCAGGGTCCAGGTGACGCGAGGTGGAGGGTCGCCCGTTGCAACGCAGCGCAGCGTCACTGGCTTGCCCGGCCGCACTGTTGTCTCTTCGAAGGTGGACCGCAGCTTGGGCGCTTGGTCTGCATCCAATCGAAAATGCAGGAAATGTCACTTACCTGCCTTCACGACCGCCGTAGACGTCAATAGGGTTATTGCACGAGGCCATAATGGAGCGTTACTTCCGAAACCCGTCATAATCCATGTTTGAGACATTCGTCGCTTTTATGCTATGTTTTGTGTTCTTTGGGGCCGTGTTCGCGCTGTAGCCTGTCCGCTAACTCCAGGTTTTAAGCAGCCAGTTGAGCCATTATTGATTGTTCCAGCCGTAAAAGTCAGCGACAAAGTCAGCTATGTCCAGCAGTATATATATATATATATATACTGCTAGATATAGCTGTATATATATATATATATATATATATATATATATATATATATATATATATAT
>JAZHYW010005967.1:0-35217 GCA_037355805.1 Ixodes ricinus | reverse complement strand
GCACTTCGTTCAATTTGTGTTAGCAATAGGTAGGCTAATTCGGATCAAGTGCCCAGCCCAATACTTTTCTCACCGCTAGCCATGGTGTCCACAATAGTGGTAGGCACATTTGACACACCGCCACCTTTCCCGCGTACATCAAGTCCTTTCTATATTGGACAGATTTGGTGTCATTGATTACGCTCAGCAAGTAACCAGTTAGAACCATTAGCTTAATTTTTACAAATTAAATAATATTATAGGACAGGTTTAAGACCATTATCTGCCTCGTCGTAAGGGTTTAGACCCCTAAATTATGACCCCGTTGCCGTGTTACTCCTTCAGATGCGTTTCTCAGTACATTTCCCCTCATTGTGTTCGAAGCATTAGGTAACGAATTAGATGTCAACACTCTGTAATTGCGCAAGCGAAAGCAACTTTCAATAATCTCGTCAGCAAATGAAGCGCAAAATATCACCCGTGTCATATTTATGCAAGTTAGTTTCATATATTTTTTAGCACATACGTAGCAGTGCTGTATAAGAGGCAGACAAAGTATTATACAATAAGGTGGTGAACTGGGCCATGTGGTTGACGTTATGCATGATGGGGAAGACAGCTAAGAAAACACGGACTACGGAGGAGGAACATACATGACAGGACAGTGCTCAATATACATATATACGTATATATGTTTAATGCCCGACTTAAACACGGAGAATAATGTATGCATACCTTTAAGAAATCCGACTTAACTCGCTGAGACAATGTTTAAAACGAAACATGTAACCAAAATTCCACAGCATGAGAAAACAAAGGTATATAAAACATACGCAGAGACACATGCACATACACGCACGCGCGCACATACGCACACAGAGAGCGCACGAAGAGGCACACATAACCGCCCACGCACGCGCGCGCACACGCACATACAGACACACACACACACACGTGCGAACAGTGACCCATGGCACACCCAATGTTCCAAGAAAGGGATTAGCAGCATAAGAGTGGGTTCGGTACACCACACTAGAAGCTCGATGTAAAATTTCCAGAAAACTGCCTGATGGCAAAACAATCCGCAACAATAGAAAGGAGTGCCCTCTAACATCTAGCAGCAAACACAGATGTATGCGTTCGTCTGTAAACAACGGAAACCTTGGCGTTCGTAAACACAAATCAAAAGACTCTGGGAGTCGGCGATCGCGTACATTGCGTCCTGTTGTTGGCACACACCACGCCCTTCGCCGAAAGCGGGGTATGCTCTTCTTAATATTGCAGAAATGAAAAAAATAACGCGACAATGAGGAAAAGCGAAGAGGTTGTTTGCACGAAAGTTTCAAATACGAACAACTTTATAATTACTACTTTTGTTTTCATGGCAAAGCGCTAGCTTCTTGAATTAAAACCAAACGGGGAACGAAAGTAATTTGAGCTATCTATAAATATATACCCCTGGATGATTAATTTCGTCAGCTCTGCTGTGCGTGTTATAAGTTGTGCAGTCGATATTCTCAGTAAAGTGGATGGTGTATGGTGAGCACTCAATAAGTCAAAAATAAGAGCCGAGTTTATCTAAGGGCAAGGCGGACTGCTTGGAGCTTCGCTTGTGGCCTTCTCTTAACCCAGAGAAAATGCCCTTATTAAATATTGCCCCAAGCAGTGAATAGGAGGCGGCTCGGTCGCCTGCTAGTCCGCACGGCTGGTGGCCAAAGAGGCAACTTTGGGGAGCCTAGCAACTCAGCGTTTGGACACGAACACAGCGTGACCGTTGGGAAAGAACTCAGAACATTTGAGCTCGATGTCCGGGTGCAATGCTTGCGGCCGCGGGCCGACTCAGAGGCCGGATTCTCAAAGCGAGACTTACGACAAAAAAAGTGCGTTTACGACATATTTGAGAGAAAATCCGTATTCTCGAGAAGCAGAAATTGTCGTAACTTTTGCCGCGGAGTTACGACAAAATCCTACGACAGCTCCGAAGCTGTCTTACGCACTTTTACGATCAAATCAGCATGGCCGACAGCATCGCACAGTTACTTGGTCGCGACGACCGACGGACATTTATTTTTTACATGCTCTTCTCGCGCGTCCCGACCTCAAGCAGAGAGAAAAAAAAGGAAGAAGTACTTGGAGAGCTGACCACGACGAACATCAACGCTGAATCCACAGACACCCGGGAAAAGCAACAAAGGCAACGATCCCACCGACCGAGCAGAGCTCGGCAGAATAGGCCTAGCTGGCACTCCGACCGCTCCGACCTCCGGCGCAGCATTGCTCCGACGGTCCTTGGCCAAGACCGTCTGCCCACGCCCGGCTGGCTTGCTGAATGGGGCATATGCCCGCGCGACCCTTGTGGACCCTTCCCGTATATGAATAGTTTGATCGCTGACCTAAATGTCAGAGGTCAATCTCTTCCTCTCGATCTCCTTGTTTTCCGAGGCAGCGGTGACGAACGCATGTCGTCGAAAAGGACTCTCATTGATTCTACCTTCTTGTTTTGTGTGATATAGAGCTCAAATAAACGCCGCATGGATTACCTTCGCAACACGGTATGTACACTTTGTTATTAGTATGCCATTTTTATTTTGACACGGCGCTACATCACTGTCGAGCTATAACAGTTCGTGTTAGCTACGCGATGACGGTCATACCTTTCTTTGCCGAGTGTCATGTCAGTATCGAGTTGCAATCGCTAAAAGATCGGTCCCGGAGCGCTTGCCAAGACGCGGTCTGACGGAGCGAATACAGCCACTTCGATCGAACGCTCGCGTCCGCTCCGAGCGTGGCTCTTGCTGACACTGTCGTAGTTCAAACTTATCTTTTTTAACGTCGGCTCGCTCCTGCATTTCCGAGGCCGCGAAAAACGCCGCGGCCATTGGTTTCTATCTATGTCGCTTTGCAAACGACTGGCACGGCGCTTTCAACAATGACAGGTGTGTTGACTTCGTAGCAGTCAACGAAGCGTTTAAATCGTGGCTTAGCGTCGATATATCACTGCACTGGACACGAACCCCAGTCAAGCGGTGGTGGAAGAGGCCGCCTGTGCTTATAGAGAAACAGCTTGAACACTAGACATTTACACAGACAGGACAGGACATGCACAGAGCTGACTGCTCAACATAGAGGTAGTCAGCCTGTTGTTTTGTTAAATAAAAATCCACGCATCCGAACTATGCCGAGAGCTCTCCGATTGGTTGTTCGTGTTGCCGAAAAGACGCCGTCGCCATAGCAGCAGCACCGGAAGTCGTCGTTTTCTCCGTCAAAATATCGTAGGTTTCCTCCTCTCACTTAGGAACGCGTTTGGCGAATACCGTTCTCGCCTCATCTTACGATGATCGTAGCCTTACGAACTTCGTAGCGTAAGTTGTCGTAGGTAAGAGGTTTTTATGAATCTGGCCTCAGAGTCGCGAAAATCGCCCATAAGATGGCGCTACCTCTCAAATCAAACTTCATGGCCGGGTGGGTGTTGCGCCGCCCCGGTGGTTCCCCGGTAAAGCGCCGGCTTACGCATCCTCATGTGGCGGGTTCGAATTCAGGCCGCGGTGCCACGAATTCTGACGGAGGCTTATTGCGAAGAAGGCTCCGTGTAACCGAAGGTTTTCGGTTGCACGTCGAAAGATCCGCAGGTGGTCCACACTAGTCCTGAGTCCTCCGCTGGGTCATGCCAGATGCCCTTTATTGGTTTCTCACGCGAAATATCTAAGGATCATTTTGTTATTATTATTGAACAGACGTATAAAACCTCTTTGTGTTTTTTTTATTTAAGGGGAATGTTTATGGGCAATTTTATCTGTAAAGATAAACCTTGGTTTGCCAGCATTCAACATGATCATCTTCTCCATGTGATGTAGTATTTAAGTAAGTCACACAACAAAGGCGTTATTGCAATCCTTACATTGCTTGATTAGACTATCAATTAGGTTTCCGCGTCTTCGAGGCTTCTTTTTCGTCGAATTCGGAGGTTATTTTTCTGAGTTTATTTTTTGGCGAAAATTCGGGGTTTATTGGACGTCAGCTTAGTTATGGACGTATCAGGCACTGGGGGAGTCTATATAACAATACGGAACAACGGTTTATGGTTCCTGCTCGGATTATAAAAATAGAAAATTAGATATTATTCTGCGAAACATAGCAAGAAACATTGCGTATGGAACTAAATTTGCTGAACTCGAAACTGACCTAAAGAAGCGGTCGCCACGGATCTTGCCAGTTGACAGATTGTAAATCTATACCCTATTAGTACACAATTATTACAAATACACGTTTAAGCAGCCACTATAAGGGAAAAGGGTCCTATGGAAATTAGAACATTTCGTTCTGCCAAGGGTTCTCACAAACTACGCTAAAAGGTAGGTGTTTCATGTTCCACATTATTATACAATGTTGCCAGATCGACTTTTGGATTTGCAGTCACTTAGGATTGTTAAGAGGATAGCTGAGAGAGGGATGCAATAACTTTGCTGGTTTAACCAAATTTGCAACCTCAAGACGTTTGTTTTCCTTTTAAGTTGGTTGCGTTGTTTTGTGAGCTGGCGTCTTGTGATTTTCAAAGTTTTAAAATTACAGGGTTTGTAACTTGTGGTTTTTGTTAACATGTAACATAACTGTTTTGTTTTTAGGCCCAAAGCATGCCGATTCGTTGCTTTGTTTTGTGTCAGAGCAATAACATCCTATCCATTGCAACAATGTCCCGCCCACAAGCCTACACGTGCTTTTGCGGGCCTGGATAATTCATGTACTCGTTCAATAAGCAATACACTTATGCATGTATGTATGAATGTATTCTCTGAAATTAAAAATATATTTCTGCAAGGTTTGTTTTTCTCAAAAAATAAAAATAAGTAATATTCGTGTGTCTGTATGCATGCTAGATTCAAAGAAAACGCGCTTGTATGAATAATTATAATTTCAGATGGATTTGGTGTCTGTGTGATGGCCATTGGCAATGCGTATATGTCAGAGGAGAAAAGTTGTAATCAAGTAATGATTCGTTATATTGTAAAGATCTTAAAATCAATTAACTCCTGGAGGTACTCGCTGGGAAGCTCGTATTCATCCCATCCTATGCACATCAACCTACCCGCGTCAGCGCGGGCTGGACACTGTTCCCAGATGGCGGAGCTATCAAACCGCAAATGACTACCGGTTATATCCTAAATGTAGCCATTGCCATAAAAAATAGCCAAAAACAACGCAAAAATTAATTTTCTCTTTTTTTGTTTAGCATATTCTAACACCCATTGAGATACATGCTTAATGCACTTTCATTGCTTATAGAGTGACCTTCTTGGAGACAAAGAATGGTTTGTGTATTCATAATCTAATTGGCCGTTTGATTTCCATAGTGGCACTGCCGTCGCTATTCCCCAGATCAGTCATCGACTGGCATGTTGAAACAGTGAGCATGGGCAGCGTCAACACACGGATGGTACTCAGAAAGCATAAACAATATTGGAAGTCTCAAGGTGTTTGTTTCATTACAACATCTATTGGCGTTTTCATCAAACCTTTAAAGACGAATTTCTCTGAAGCATAAGATAAATTATAAATATTATCGCGCAACCAATTCATACCATGTAGGACAGGCCGAACAGTCGGAACACTATTTGGAACGGAGAACACGACACGACAATGTAAAAGAGTGGCGGTAAAAATAAAGTGAAAATACCACGCTGGTGGTGGTCGACGGATGATTTATTCATTGAGTGCCACCAGAACGCACTGCGAGAGAAAACACATCTCTGCGGTCTTTTTGTTCCTTTATAAAGCTTCACAGTGCGGGTTCCGGGTGCAAGCTGCCTATTAGGCTCTTATCCGTGTGTTGCTTCTAGCGAGTGTTATTAAAATGCGCTGACCGGAAAGAGTCCTTAAAGTTTCTCCACAAAGTCAGAATTTCGGGAATATTTACCTGCCAAAGTTGATTTAGGCTGTTTTTTGCCGCATTTTAGCTACAAATTAAAATAGCCTAAAAGTAGCTGCACAGCCAACAAACGAATTTGGACGTCAACTTCAACAAGAAGTGCCCAATTTGGCTATAAATGGCCCAATCTGGCAACACTGGGAGCGGGTGGTAAAGGGTGTAATATAGGGGTGTAGCACGATTGGCCCGCGTGCAGAATCCCTGTCGCAAAAGCCCCGCGTCATTAGCCCCACGTTTCGAAAACCCCGCGTTCAATCACCCAATCCCGTATTCCCCGCAGGTCAAAAGCCGGGCCCTGAATGCCTTCGTCTCACCCTCTTCGCGCTTCGACCAGCATTGTTTCCTGTCATACGTCCGACTTTCGCCACGTGGTCACGCTTCCACACAAACACAAGCGGCAAGAGCAGGGTCACGTGATCAGAGGGAAACTGTTGATTGGTCCGGCAGGCGCGTAGCTTCTACCGAACTGTCAGCGTAGGGGTGAATGGAGTGAAGTGTTGTGAGGGCAAATAAAAACAGCGAGCAAAAATAAAAGTATAGGCATGAAAGTCTAATAACACGTCAATTATTCATATTCCGCTGCATTGTATGAGGTACGTGACGCAAAAGTTGGTAAGAATTTGGATGAGCTACAATTTTCGGAGCGCATTCCTTGGGCGAAATGATTTGGGGTGTGGCGTTCAGAAGCTCCATCGATTATTCCAAACCTCTTAGAGTTAGTAATGCACCATGTTCAGTGTGTTTGGTGAGCTTTACTTCCGTGCCTTCTTAAGTTTATGCTTGGTAGTCCGCCTATTTATTTTCACAGTTAAAAAATTGAATATTATTTTCAATGCGATGTAATTGTTTTATGATATTGACGAGCTAATTACTAATAATAATGTTTGGTAGCACACCACATTTTGAAGCACGTGGATCATGCAAGGATATATCTAATGAATTCTATAAACCGCAATTTTTAGTAATGCGCTACGTTGACTAACGACCGTGTTGTTACAACGAAATGGCGTGACATTCAAAATCAACATTGTTACTTTCATATCAACATTCTAAGATTTCAAATCGCAATGCTTCAGGCCAGTGCCCTTCAGGTTTCAAAAGGGTGGCAGCCGTCAGACTGACGAGCAATGAGCTATAGCCGCCTGTTGCCGTCGGGGTGTTTTTGTGAAACCCTTGTGAGTGTCATACCGTCTTTAACAAAGGAGGTTTTGCTTCCACTGTGAGATTCCTCGTAATGCTGTACATTAGGGTGGGCACCCTTTTGCAAGGGCGGAACGATTCGTCACGCAGCTGACGCAGGCTTTTGGCCGGGCAGCAAGTCGCCAAGGGATGAGGGGCAGGCGAAAAGGCAAAAGGGAGGTGAAGACGTTCTTTTTCCATGTGTGGGGATGCCGGCAATGCCTATTGAAAATGTTCCTTGTCACTGTACATTCCTACTAGAGGAACATAATTCCGTATAATCCTCGAGTCTGTGTGAGGAAACGGAAAAGGGAAGGGGGGGGGGGGGGGGTTCAAATAGAATTGCCTTGTGGGCCGTGAGCTTCAAAATTTGTTCCTTTTCTATTTATTTATCCCACCAAGTTTGACAAGTTTTGATTACAAGTCAATAATAAAGCTCCACTCCACAGCATTCTGACGTAGAATTCGCCCCAATATTTTCTATCTTAATCATCCCTCTCTGCGGGGTATTTTCAGAAACTCCCTGAGCCGCAAGGGGTATCTTTAGCGCACTGAAAACAATGTATAATTCGTTGCGGGCAAATTATATTTATACACAAGCTACAGAACTTCAAAGAGGAAAAGTAAAGTTTCCGTCAGACATAGATTCATGCGCAGAATTCAAGACCAAATCTCTCTCCGAGCGTAGCTCGACATGCGAGCCCCGCTAACGCTTCCTTCCTTTGATCTCAAATATTCCGAACCTTGACTAAATACCCAGCTTCATAGCATCCCTTGTTGAATTACCACCCACTTTATTGCCACGCATGCACTTACTTTTCTTTTGACTGCCACATTGTCTCTCAAATATGAGAAACAATCAATTAAGTGATAATGCAATTATTTCAAAGGTGCAAGAGAGCTGGACAAGCATGACGCTCATAAGCCCTGAAGAAGAAGAACAAGGGACAGAAAGGACAAACACAAATCTCCCAAAACACATCTAAGTGTATTGTGCGCGACCGAAAAATTCGCCTAGTCCTGGTATTGAACCATTGAGCTGGTATTGAACCAGTGAGTGAACCTCGTAGTTCAGATCCCCGAGTCGACGAAGCACTTTGTAGGGTCCAAAGTAGCGCTTCAGGAGTTTCTCGCTGAGACCACGGCGGCGAATCGGTGTCCACACCCACACCCTGTCTCCGGGCTGGAAGTGGACGTCCCGACGACGAAGGTTGTAGCGGCCAGTGTCGACACGTTGTTGGGCTTTAATCCGAAGTCTGGCGAGCTGACGGACTTCTTCTGCCCGTTGGGCAACCACCTGGGCGTCGTCGCTTCCGTCGACAGCCGGTTCGTGGGGTAACATAGCGTCCAGCATTGTCGTTACCTTGCGCCCATGCACCAGTTGAAAGGGTGTCACTCCGGTGGTCTCTTGTACGGCCGTGTTGTAGGCAAATGTGACGTACGGCAACACCTCGTCCCATGTCTTGTGCTCCACGTCGACGTACATGGAGATCATGTCGGCGATGGTCTTGTTTAGGCGTTCCGTCAGCCCATTAGTCTGAGGATGGTACGCTGTGGTTCGCCGGTGGTTGGTGTGGCTGAGACGGAGGATCTCCTGCATCAGCTGGGCCATGAACGATGATCCACGGTCTGTAATGAGGACTTCGGGGGCGCCGTGCCGGAGGACAATGGACTCGATGAAAAACTTGGCGACTTCAACAGCCGTGCCTGATGGAAGCGCTTTAGTCTCGGCGTACCGTGTGAGATAATCGGTTGCGACGATTATCCATCGGTTTCCTTGCGTCGATGGTGGGAATGGTCCAAGTAAATCCATTCCGATTTGCTGGAATGGGGCAGATGGCGGCGCAATAGGCTGAAGAAGTCCTGCCGGTCTCGTCGGTGGTTTCTTCCGTCGTTGACACTCGTGGCAAGATCGGGTGTAGTGGTGGACTGTCTTCGCAAGCTTGGGCCAGTAGTACTTTTCGCGTATCCTGGCAAGAGTCCTGCTGTAGCCAAGGTGTCCCGCCGTCGGGTCATCGTGGCAGGCTTGAAATATTTCCTCTCGAAGACTGGAAGGGATCACCAACAGCCACGCCGTGTTGTTGTCACTGAAGTTCTCCTTGTAGAGCACACCTTGTCGGATGGAGAAGGTTGGCAGTGTTCGTACGAAAACGCGGGGAACGGCGCTTCCTTGTCCCTCTAAGTGCTCGATGAGTGCTCGCAGCTCAGGGTCGTCTCGTTGGAGTGCTGCCATGTCGCTGACATTCAGGGCGCCGAGGAAACACTCATCGTCGTCGTCTTTGGTGCAGGCAGGACCGGCCTCGACTGGGGCCCTTGACAGGCAGTCGGCGTCATTGTGCTTCCGGCCGGACTTGTACACCACGGTCATGTCGAACTCCTGCAGCCGTAGGCTCCACCGGGCGAGGCGTCCGGAGGGGTCCTTCAGATTCGCGAGCCAGCAGAGCGAGTGGTGGTCTGTGACCACGCGAAAAGGACTTCCATACAAATATGGGCGAAACTTTGTTATTGCCCAGACGACAGCGAGGCACTCCTTTTCAGTCGTTGAGTAGTTCCTCTCCGCGTTAGACAGCGTCCGACTTGCGTATGCGATGACTCGCTCTGCCCCGTCCTGCATTTGGACTAGTACCGCACCCAGTCCGGTGTTACTGGCGTCGGTGTGGATCTCTGTTTCAGCAAACTGGTCGAAATGGCCAAGAATCGGGGGCGTCGAGAGTCTTCGTTTGAGCTCGTCGAATGACCGCTGGTGTTCTTCTGTCCACTCGAACTTTACGGCGTCCTTCGTAAGGTGCGTCAGCGGTGCGGACAGCTTGGCGAAGTCTCGAACAAAGCGCCTGTAGTAGGCACAGAGTCCGAGAAATCTTCTCACGGCCTTCTTGTCAGACGGCGGAGTAAATGCAGCTACGGCGCGGGTCTTCTCGGGGTCAGGGAGAACACCTTTGTTGTTCACGACGTGGCCAAGGAACTTTAGTTCCCCATAGGCGAACCGACACTTTGTTGGCTTGAGTGACAGGCCGGCGGTCTTGATGGCTTGAAGCACGGCTCGAAGTCGTCTCAGGTGCTCGTCGAAATCTCGTGAGAATACCACGACATCGTCCAGGTAGACGAGGCAGCTCTGCCATTTCAGACCTGCCAGCACGGTGTCCATGACACGCTGGAAGGTGGCTGGTGCTGTACAAAGTCCGAACGGCATCACTTTGAACTCGTACAGTCCGTCGGGAGTGACGAAGGCAGTTTTCTCGCGGTCGCGTTCGTCGACTTCAATCTGCCAGTAGCCACTCTTCAGGTCCATCGATGAAAAATATCGGGAGTGGCGCAGTCGGTCTAGCGTATCGTCGATGCGGGGGAGCGGATAGACGTCCTTCTTAGTCACAGCGTTCAGTCGACGATAGTCTACGCAGAACCTCAGGGTTCCGTCCTTCTTCTTACAAGGACGACTGGGGACGCCCACGGACTTCTTGAGGGTTGAATGATGTCGTCGTTGAGCATTTCCTGGACTTGATCTTGAATCACCTTCCTTTCCTTTAAGGAGACTCTGTACGGCGACTGGTGGACAGGGAGCGCGTCGTCGTCGGTAACAATGCGATGTTTCGCCATTGGTGTTTGGCGAACTTTCGACGACGTGGCAAAACAGTCACTGTATTCGGCGAGGAGATCAACCAGCTGCCGGCGCTTAGGAGCCGGGAGCTCGGGGTCGATGTCGAGCTGCGGCGGCGACGTGCTCTTCTGCTGGGACGACGAGGTTTCCTCAGCGATTGCGGTGACCACGGCTGGCGCCTGAAGCTCCTCGACGTGGCCCACGGTGGTACCCTTCGTTAGGTGCTGCGGCTCCTCTCGAAAGTTTGTCACGAGAACAGTTGTACGTCCTTCTTGGAGATCCGTTACGCCTCGTGCGACGCCAATTCCTTTTTCAAGGAGCAGTTGGACGCTGCCTTCCAGAAGAGCTTCACCGTGCATGGCTGCGTCGGTTATGACGGTTACGAAAACACTCGACCGCGGCGGCAGGTTCACATGGTTGGCAATAACTCGGATCGCGGTTGACGTCGTGTTGGTCTCCACCGGCGGCAGAACAGGCTTTCGCAGCGTCAACTGGTTTGCCCCGAGGTCGATGACGGCGCCATACTCGCAAAGAAAGTCCATTCCGAGGATAACGTCCCTCGAACAGTCTTGCAGAACGACGAACTTGACAGGGCACGTCTCACCGTGGATCTCGACGCGAGCAGTGCATCTCCCGACTGGTGTGATGAGGTGCCCACCGGCGGTTCGTATTTGAGGGCCTTCCCACGGCGTTGTCACTTTTCGCAGGCGGCGAGAGAGCCTCCCACTCAAGACTGAGTAGTCTGCTCCGGTGTCCACGAGTGCTGATGCGTCGTGGCCGTCGATAATAACGTTTAGGTTGTTGGACACCGAAGCAGGAGCGTCGTTGCGATGCGCAGCGTCGGGAGAGTGGGAGCGCTCCGTCGTTCTTGGAGGCTCTTTACTTCGGTCGTCTTCGGCAACGCCACCTCCAGGCGTTGCCGCACTTAGTTTTCCCGGCGACGCAGGGGAGACAGGCTCTCTCGGCGGGGTCGTGGCGCTGGAGACGCTGAACGTCGTGGGCGACGGTGAGCGGGATTCACGGCGGAGAGGCGGTGCTGAGGATGGCGAGCGTCGGAGGTACTCCTCGATGTCGCGAGGGCGTTCGCCGTACCTCGGGCGTGGGTCGTTCGGGTGGAACCCACGCAGCCCAAGTCGGCGGTAGGGGCATCCACGGTAGATGTGGTCGGCTTCCCCGCAGTGGTAGCAGAGCGGGCGTCGGTCGGCCGTTCGCCACACGTCGGTCTTCCTTGGCGCAGATGGTTCTCGGCGGACGTACTGCAGCCTGATCTTCCTGGCGTCGGGGATACTGCGGCGTTGGGAGTCTCACGTCGGGGTGCCGCCGGGTACTGGCGGGGAGCTGGCGGCGGTCGTCGGACCACTGCGGCGTAGCTCAGCGTCGGCTCTTCCGGTGCTGCCACGGTGACAGGAGTCTCCGGCTGGAAGGCTCGCTGAACCTCCTCTCGCACAACTTCGGCGATGGAGAGTGAGGCCGGGCGATCTGCAGCAGGCAGCAATCTTGCTGAGCTCCTCCCGGACGATGTCCCGGATGATTCCGCGGATGTCGACGGCGCTGGTATGCGGGTCAGTAGCAAGCTGCGACGGTGGAACGCAGGCGACGCCGGCGATGTCGCTGGTAGTGGCTGGCTCGGGCCTTGCAGGGCGCGCTCGATGTTGGTGGCCTCCGTGACGAAGGCTTCGACGGTCGTCGGCGGGTTGCGGACGAGGCCTCCGAAGATGTCATCCTTCACGCCTCGCATGAGGATTCGCAGCTTCTTTTCCTCGGTGGCCTGAGGGTCGGCGCGGGCACTCAGGCGCAGGACATCCTCAACGAAGCTGGTGACGCTCTCGTTGGGGCCCTGGGTCCTTGATTCGAAGAAGGTCCTCGGCTCTCTCTCGTCGGTGTTGGTTGGTGAACGTCCGCTTCAGCTCAGTCCTTGCAGGACGTCCCATGAAGTCAAGGAAGCTTCGTGGTTTTCAAACCAGTGCCTGGCAGTTCCTTCAAGCGAGAAGTAGAGGTTCTGCAGGCGCTGCTCAGTCCGTCCATCCGTTGTGGCGGGCTACGCGTTCGTACTGTCGCAGCCAGTCTTCGACGTCCTCGTGAGATCTCACCGTGGAAGGGCGTCAGGCGTCCGCGGTAGCGACGGGCAGGACGACGACGGGCGGGGTGGTCATGGTCGGGATCTTCTTCTTCGCGCTTCTCGTGGCAAGAGTCCCAATTCCGGGAGACTGGCCTCTGGTACGACGGCTTGCTCGGGCTTCGGCGTCTTCGGCGAAGGGTAGCCTTCCGGGGCTGAGCACGTCGCTTGGCCGGGATGTCTTCGGAGGGGTACGCTCAACGGGCATAGAATGCAATACCCCGCACCTCCACCAAAATGTCACGAATGACAAATGATGAGGCGACGAATAACTGAAGAAACTAAACGTTTAATGGGGCGAACTTGTGCCCAAAACAAAAGAAAAGAAGATAACAGCAGAGCGTCGCGGGCGTCGATGGCGGCGAAACAGCAGGATCGAACGCTGGGGCGAGACTGACTCCGCTCGCCTTGCGGAGTCCCTTATGTACCCTCGTGGGTTTCTGGATCATTCGGCGTAGAACTTTCGGTGCGTAGAACATTCGGAACTCGATCAGACGAGAATGTTCTCGAACTTACGAGAAGGCCAAATTGAAAGAATAAATAAAAGGACAGTCCGCTGACTGGAATCGAACCTACACCTTCCGCGCGACAGTCAAGCGCGGTAACCACTCGGCCACGCACGCGCTTGCTCGCCGACGCGCGTGGCAATATTTCCCTACGAAGTGTTTCATTTTTATGATGCTACCTCCCTACCGAAAAATCCGGTATAACTTTTCGCTATCCGGATTATAAAACCGGAAATCTATCTGGATTGTATCTGAAATTTAAGTTTTTCAGAAATTATTCCTTTGTTTGAAATCTGGATTTCGTGTTTCCAGAAACAAATTTCCGGTTCCACAATCCGTATAGTGAAAATTTATAACGGATTTTTAGGCAATGGGCTGGAAGTAAAACAGTTGATTGAAAATTGGAATGTAAAACAAATTTTACTCGGCATTCATCAACAAGATACACCTCTAAAAATATGTGAAGAATAAAATAAAGCCTGATCTGTGAGGAGACCTTTGATCTTCGTGGCATTCTTGATCAAGCCAGCGAACCTCATGTTCAAGAATGCCTACGCCTCAACCCGTTATGAGTTGGGGAGTACGATGTGCCGTTTCATAACAGCCCGTAGATAAATATTTTTTAAGCCCACAGTACGCTCAAGCGAATCAGCAGTGTCATTAATTATTTGAGTATAAACCAGTGTCAAAGAAATTGCTTCGAATCAGTTCAAATGTATTTTAAGTTCGTTTGCAATCTTGTGAGCCTATATATCAGCTCCTTGTGTTCTAGGCCCACGATTTTGAGATATCACTACATTTTTGATTGGATGATAGGGAAGATCAACTTAATTTTTACTCGAATTACATATAAGACCTAAACTTTGACGTACACTTCGCGTTTTCCACTTTTGCCCGCCTCCTTCTTTACTGTATCCCCTCCCCATTTTACCTGGCCCCAACTTGGGGCCAAGAGAGAGCACTAAGAAAATTTTCCTCCCTGCGAAAACCGAGTTTGTACGCCGGCCTTTAGTTAGAACTAGGCAGTCGTACTGGCGATGTCATATTTTGGATCAAAAACCAAGCCGGTCTGGTTGTGAAAAAAATGAAAGCCGTTTACAACTCCCTGCCGAAACGCCGAATTAAGAAGCGCAGCTCTTGAGGAGGAAGGAGAGGCACACGGGGGAGGTCACGTGACCTCGGGGAGGGGGGGTCACGTGGCCTGGGGGTCACGTGACCTCGAGGAGAAGGGGGAGATATTCCTCGCTAAATTTAGCTGCGAAAATTTTCCGCTAAATTTAGCGGGTAGAGTTTTCCACTGGATTTAGCGGGGAAAACTTTCCACTAAATTTAGCGGAAAATTTTCCGCTAGATTTAGCGGGGAAAATTTTCCGCTAAATTTAGCGGGGAAAATTTCCGGGTCGCGGGGAAAATTTTCCGCTAGATTTGGCGGAAAATTTTCCGCCAAATTTAGCGGGGAAATTTACCCATCATGCACCGCGCGGTTACGCCGACGGCGACGCCGACGGCGACGGCGACGCCGCTCAAGGCGAAACGGGCGCCTAAAGCGGGTTTCACATGCAGCGATTTTGGCCCTAGAGCGGCGCGATTTCTGCCGTCGCGGCGCTCTGGCCAGCCGCAGCGGCTGAGCGGCAGGGTTCCACCGGGTTGGAAATTTTTCGCCGCGGCAGAGCGGCAGCTTCCCAGCTGGCCACTCACAGCGCGGCGGGAAATCACGTGACAGAAGGAGAAACATTGCGGGAAAGCTGGCGCATAGGACGGCAGCATTTTCTCGTTCTTGAAGAAGACGACAAGAAGGGAAAGTACGTAAGCGACTGCTTTGTGGTTTCTTTTTCTCCGGCGGGTCGAGCTTCTTTGCTTCGGCAGTGGCGTCGGAACTGTTCAGGAGATTATGGAGGAGGGTGATTGCTGTCCCCTTCTTCGGAATTTGTTTTCTGAATGAAACACACGGCTCTTTTTACTTTCCTCGCCTGAGTGCCAACTGTAGCGAGAGCAAGAGACGCTCATCGGAAGCGGCTCGTGCGAGCGCTAGTGAGAAAATTAAAAGACGAAGAAGAACTGAGCGACATTGACATGTCTTTTTGAACACAGATCGTCCGCCAAGTAAGACAAAATGTATCGCGCCCAGTTCAATGAACTGCTTATAAGTGAAGTGTCGAAGCGTCGGGTTCTTTGGGACGCCCAGCTCAAAACATTTAGAAACAATGGGACCAAAGAGAAACTCTGGGAAGAGGTGACTGAGGCCGTGAAAGTGATCGCATCTGCTTTCTGCAAGCAACATTGGCTATCGCAACGGCAGAAAACGCTCATGTGAAATGAAACCTCGCGATCCGTGCCGCCGCGCCGCTAGCGGCAGCGATTTCGGCGGCGGAATCGCTGCATGTGAAACCCGCTTTAGAGCTGCGCTCTAAAACAAAGAAGCAATGCTTCCAGGGATATGTGTCAAATATGTTCCACCGTTTCTGCGGTGATCTCACCCATTGCATTGTAGGTATGCAACTTTTGCATAAAGGACACGATAGTTTGACCAACGAAATAATTCAGCTTAGTTTAAATAAGACTGCGATGGGAACAATTGGGTTTATTCAAATTCTCTCTTCGAGGTTAAGATGGCGGTGCCATGGCGGCCATCTTGAACAATCGATTATGTAAACCACTAGATGGTGACACACATCCGTGTAACCAGAAGATTGGCTCGTTGCGGTTATGTTCCTCCTCTGCTCTTAATTTCCCCTTTCTGCTGCTCGTCCGTGCACGTCTAGAGCTCAGCGCGTGCTCTCGGTGACAGATATGCCAGGCAAACGTGCTAGTGGTGCTAGCAGTGCCCAGTTTGCCCAGAAGCGGGGCCCAGCTATAGTTTGTTTCTACCTCATGTTGTACCGCAGCGAAGGTTACAAGCGCAAGCTCATAGCGTTGGCAGCTGCTCTTAATTCACGAGAGCTTGTGCTGCCTAGATGTGCCCCAAAGCAAGGAGCTCGCGCTTGTAGCCTTTCCTGCGGTACATCATAAGGTGAAACAGAGTATAGCTTATCTACCCGAGCGAGAGTGCCAAGTTGGGCAAATTTTGTTCTTTGATACCGGCTTTGTTCCGCGCTGTAGTGTTGGCAAAGCGATTTCGTTAGAGGCTCACAAGGCTCACAAGCCAGTAGCTGTGGTTTAAAATATTCAGGAATAAAAACATATTGAAAATCAATCAGTGATGAATGTTAATTAACGATGAAGAATATATATAATACATCAGGCCCGTAGCCAGGAATATTTTTCCGGGGAAAAGGCGCGCATTTTCTGAGTTCAGGTCTTCCAAGCATTGGAACAGGGTTTGGGAGGAGGGTGATTTAGGGGTTAAATGGAACTAGTCGAACCGCCATGGCCCCAGGAACATTTTTCAGCTAAAGAGACATTTAGCCCTACGATTTGCGGGCTCGTTACCATTCGAAATACTTCTATAAGCTGCCTCCCCGTCGCGTTCACTGAAAATTTACGAGCATCGTCGTGAGTCGGAGTGCAGCCGCAACGTTCCCGTCTTTGCGTGCCTATTGCCCTAGTGAAATCGCTATTTGTATGAGAAATTGCTTGCGTCCAATAAACACATTTGAATCTGCGGTTGATATAAAAGAACATATAAAAATCATACAAGAATATATAAGAACTATATAAGATAGATAAGAACATATACGAACCATAAAAGAAACCTTAGGAATCTTACAAAGTTCTTATATGTTACTTTTGTGTGTTCTTATATATCTTATATAGTTCCTCTATAGTTCTGATATGTTCTTACATATCTGGTACGATTCATATGCGTTTATTGGACACCGAAATTTCTCATACAAATGAGATTTTTCAATAGGGCAGGTGCTGAATGATGGGTGCGGCATCCTCTACTTCATTGTGATGCTCCCCGAGCTGGTCGTTTACGCAGCGACCTGTTTGGCCGATGTATTCAGCGCCGCCGGACATGGACCTATAAAGTTCCCTAGTGAAAAAGCCATTTGTATGAGAAATGTATTACGTCCAATAAACACATATCAATAATGCAAGATATATAAGAACATATAACTATATAAGAGCTACATAATAACTATATAATAACTAACCAACTGTCCGTCCTCTTTGTCTGACTCGTATATTTTTGAATATAAGTACCATATATGAAACTTTTACAAGTTCTTTATATGTTCTTTATACGTTTTTTATATGTTAAATAGTTCTTATGTAGTTCCTATATGTTCTTATATATCTGTGTATGATTCATATCTGTTTATTGCAGACAAACCTTTCTCATTCAAATGAGATTTTTCAATAGGGTTCAGCTAAGTCTTACACGTGGTGAGCCTGTTAGCATGTTTCTTGGTGCGGCAAGGCGGTGGGAACGAGTCCCTCTCTGTTCACCGTCTTGCACAGGTCTCCCAGCCTCGATTTTTAGATGACAACTACACATGCGTCAAATCTTAAGGCTATGTACTGAAATCGGCGGGCCAACGTGTTTCTAAAAAGCAAAAAGGGAGAGCCTTTCGCTTGACAGCTGCGAATCCCTCCTGGTGCACTTCCCTCCCCCCCCCCCTCTCACGTCCCCATCGAAATTTCGGGTGGGCAGGGGGGGGGGTAGGGCCAACCCGCCCCCCCCGCCCCCTTGGTTATGGGCTTGTAAGACATGTCTTGTTAGCATGCCGTCAATGAAATAGCTTCTGCACGACATAAACCTCTAAATCAATTTTCGCGGAAAGTCACAGCGCAGCCGACATAATCGGACAATGAGGTCATTCAAGCAGAGCCAAAAACACTACGTTACGGAGGTTGTCATCGTTTAGTGCGTTTGTTACCACCAGTTAAAGCAATAGATCGCAAACCATGCACCATGGCCAGGCGCTTTTATTATACGTGTTTGTGCCTTTGTATACCTTGTAGTTTTTTACTGTATTTTGATTTATGATAAGACAAGTAATAGCGAACTCTTTTTTCCAAGAAGGTGCTCAGAGGAGCACTCTATATAACTTATTATTTTGATGATAGTTTGAATAAACTTAAATACCAATTATATGACCAAATAATAGTTGAAATAGTACGCCAAAGTCGAAGAATCTGCATGTTCCAGAAAAGAGTAAACACGTATTTTTTAGCACCAGTGACCCAAACTCAAAAATTGTTCGGCGAGTGGGTAGGAGATTTTAAAGCGTTTCTATGGTGCTTCTGATATTTGATTTTGTTCATATTTCGGTATATTAATAATTTGATGTGGAAAAAATATACAAATGTCTTGAATGTCTCTTTGTAGTGTAAGGTGTGGGTTTAGCCGACGAGACTCGGCGACCGTAGCTATGCACAGCCACCGAGTTGAGGATAAAGAAGAAGCTCGAGGAGTGGTTGGTTCTGGCGGGTGGAATGAGCGGCTATGATTTACGGGTATCTTAGATCAAGTGTTTAAGAGACGTTGGAACCTGACAATAGATATTCTCTGTTTGAATGGAACAGAAATGGAGAATTTTACATTAAAGCGATACTCTATGTTAATGATTGTGATGTCAATGATGTCGATGTGAATCATTTATATTTGAAACTTTTGATGACGGGGATACTAATTATTTTGATTACCATGCTTAGCTAATGTCAATTAGGATGTTTCTTGTGTAATTGCTTTTTTATGCTTACACTGGTCCTGCACACCATTGACTACTGTAAAAATGGGCTGATGGCCTCGTCAGAATACCTTTTGATGCAAAAATATTATTTGCCCCATTACGCGAAAATCCGGCGTCGTTGTCGGCAGCATGACCGAGCGATGGCACGAAAAATGGTCGACGCCGCAAAGAGTGAAAAACACGTAAAAGATGCTCGGACTGACGTCTAATTGCTCACGGAGGCTTCTGTAAACAAATTAAATTGCTGGCTTTGGAAAGAAACTTCGATCCATTTCGATCTGGGTGAGAATCGAGCCTGCCTCCAGGGTCAGAGACGAGCACGCTTCTCCGACGCCACGATGGCTCCCTGTTTCCGGATGAGTGAAGATGTGCCTAGTGCGTGCGTCACT
This sequence comes from Ixodes ricinus, assembly GCA_037355805.1. Lineage (NCBI taxonomy): Eukaryota > Metazoa > Arthropoda > Arachnida > Ixodida > Ixodidae > Ixodes > Ixodes ricinus. The sequence goes on along the minus strand of JAZHYW010005967.1, from coordinate 15,891 downwards.
GCACACGTCACGTCGCAGCCAATGTTGCAGCCAACGCGCTGCCTCCCGCGCGTCACACACCGAATCAACAGAAAGTACTTTAGCGCATGTCGAAAACATATCACCAAAGGGATTGCACACGTAAGCAATCTTATGTGTCTGTGCTGACGTTTGTTTTGTGCTCTCTTGCCGCAGCCTCTTAGACACAAGTATGTCTGGAAATAAAGATTATTATTTTTAACTCGCGAACACTTGCTGTTGTAATATTTACTTGTATTTTTGCAACATGTACACGGCAGAACCGCCAAGCGGTCCGGATGCTCGAAAGCACGGATGTCTGGGGGACTGAGTTATAGATAGGGCTCGGCGCCAATTTTAATCAAGTCAAATTTGGGATTTTACGTGCCAAACCAACGAAAGGTGCCTGGTACGCCCCAGCGGAGGACTGAGGACTGATTTCGACCATCTGGGTATTCTTTTGACGTGCAACCGAAAGCTCGGTTACACGGCGCTTTCTCGGCAATAGGCCTCCGTCAGATTGCGGGCAGCTTGGCCGGGATTTGAACCCCGCCACATGGGGATCCGCAGGCCGGCGCTCGCCTCGGAGCGACCGAGGCGGCCTGCATTTTAATCGAATAATTTATCAATTGATAGGTTTCGTACATTCTCATATATTAGAGATTAAAAACACGGCAACATCACAAATTCTTTTTTGCCTTTGTTGAATTTTTGATAACAGGCAAAATATTAATTTCAGATTTAAGTCAACTTTGGTATACATTTGAGAGCAATCAAAAGACACCACATTTACAAATTATTACTTCAGCTGCAGAAGAAAACAGGTTCGCTAATATTTTCTAGCACTAGGGAACTCCTTTGATTAGAGAGTATATTGTTGGGCTAGTTGATTTGGAACTTGGAATACATTGCAGCGCTCAAAACACAAGGACGCAAAGACGAGAATCAGACGCGATTGCAAGAAACATCACTTATGTACCATTCGTGTTTCTAATATCACCCCATCACTAGCCAACCCGATGCCAGCCGGCAACTGATTTCATGTAATCAAATCAGTTGTTTGTAGTGCACTGTGGTGCCTGATTTTCATATTTGAGTCCTTGTGTTTTGAGCGCCAAAATGTATTCAAGCTCCTTTCATTGTTCACAATAGTCTCAGCTGCGCTAAATGGGCAATCGCATGGCGTTGAAGTGTTTGGGGCACAAATAACCTTCTCAACGTTTTTCAGAGCTGCACATCTGGCCCCTTACAGTTTACTTGAGGTCAAATTTTCACCTAAAGTTTGTCTTCATACAGGCGTACTCATACAAGTCTGCTTGGTGCAAGCGCTCAAATTTTTAATTTTTTTTGTTCTTCAAAATTTTTTTAATTAACTGGTTCAGAATTTAATTGCGATTAAAGAAATAATTGATTCATCGGTAGATTATTAGATCAAATGCCCAGACCTAGTTATAACGTAACGTAGGAAAACATAAGCGAACGCCCCTGTGTGAACGGACCTTTAGGATCATGTGCTCTTTCAGACACCACCTGTAACAAACTCCAGGTCCTTGTAGAAGTGAGTTAATTCATTGTTTTAATTAATGAAGCGTGAAGCACATGTGATCAAGAATCGCATCGCGTCGCGCCGAAGCTATGACGTGGCCCAATGCCGTGCAGTCCCGCCCCAAATCTCTATGATTACGCTGCTTGGCGGCGCATTGCGACGGATTTTTCTTCACATGTGTTTCAAGTTTTAGTTTGTTGATAGCGCTATAATCGGTAAAAAAGGAAAGGTAGAAACCTTATCACAAAAATGCTCTTTGTCAAGCCAACACTGTAAAAGTTCACTGTCCGATACTGCTGTTCATTAAATCAAAGACACAAAATTTATTCAGAAGGAAAAGGGCATAATGAGCGTTTGGCCCATCTTTAGCCCTCGTCGCGGGAAAGCGGTTTATTATACCCTTTTTCCTGAGTGCCAAATATACTGCCACGATGACTGGCTTTTTTTTTTTTTGCCTAACCGTGACATTTATTAACTGCGTTTCAGACATAACACTTCCTGCGAGTTGTCTACGAGTAGAGTAAGGTTGAAAGCAGAAGAATCCCTGCAGGTTGACGGACAGAACAGAACTGGCGCGGTTGGGAAGCTGGAACCTTAAAAAAAAAACATGGCCTGTTTATTTGTCTCGAAAAGAAGGGAAATAAATTCCACCTCGTCGTCGCTATCATATGCAGTTCAAGGTTTGCACCTTTCGTGGTTTCGGAACATGGCGGCAGCACGTTCCGAAACATCGCGGCAGCATGTAAAGGAAGATGGTGGCGAACGATGCGTTCGACTAGTGTGTTAATGTTTGTTAAAAGCTAGGTGGATGCTTGAAGTCGCTGCATTCTGAACAACAACGTCAAAGCTGAAAGTCCGACGGTGTTCCTATTTACGTCGATGGAAAAACAAATTCTCCCAATATCAGACTGTCAACTTTCTCGCTGTCGCTGCAAGAGGGCGACGACATCAAACTTCCACCATTCATTTTACGCACAACCTTGAATTTTTGTTCGACGGCATATTATTTCCTCGCCGGAATGGTGGGACAATCTCCAGCTCTCGGCGAAGTGGCGTAGTACGGGGATTAGCGAGTATTCGTGACTTGGCTTACGGTGACTCGAAACGCGACAACGCTTATATCTGTGTAGAAATCCTTTTGCAAATACACCTTAAATAATTTGTTGTAAGATGTTTACGCAGTGGAAATTTGAACTACCTTAAGACGCGCCTGGTGTCTCCGACGCGGGTGAGAAATTTCGTACGCCGGAACGATGCTCATCCAGATCGAAACAAGTGGCGGCGAGGTTTGAGTCGATGATTCCTGGGTTCTGCAGCGCAAGTTTTTCCTTCGCGTTATTCTCATACGTGTCTAGGTTCGTAGGCGAATGAACATGCGCTTGCCTCGTTCAGCAGTTCGAAGAACAATGGCCGGGCTAGAGTGAACAGGCGCGATCAGGCGCGACTCTTACGGCCTTTGCACGGGGAGTAAATGCTCCCTGCCGCGGCAGCCAGGAGGGGTCGCTGTTACTCCTACCGCTCCTACAGCGCTTTAATTCCCTCTGGGAGGCATCTCCTCCTCACTACGTTGCACTCTTTTCTCCGGAGTTCAGTTTGACAAGTTTTTAGAGTATTTAAACAAACAGGTTATGAGGCACGCTGCCCGCATAGACTTATGTGGAACACCTCTTTCTCTTAGCCTCTCAAGAAACGAGTTTGTATTGACAAGAATTGAAATAGCCAAAATCAAAACTTATTTCAATCGGCTCACTACAGTTTTTTTAAGCAAGTATAATTGCCCGGTTAAAAATCACTAATCGCGGATAAAGCATCAAACGATTAATCGGTAGGGTTAATCGATCAAGTGCTCAGCTCCTGATCGAGTGGTACATTATCATACATACCGTCACGCTTCCCACATACATCAAGTCTTCCTTTATTAAAAAGATTTGTATTTTTGATTACGCTCAGCAAATAACCAGTTAAATCCATTACTTCATTTTTACAAAAAAATTTAGTACCATTATTATCCGCCTTGTAGTAAGGGTTAGACCCCTAAATTATGCCCCCCCCCCCTTGCCGTATTACACATTCAGATGCGTTTCAGTACATTATACTCATTATATTGAATTATTATTTTTCAAATTAATATCAAACACCGTGTAAATGCGCAAGCGAAAGCAACTTTCAATATTCTCGTCAGGAAATGAAGCGTTAAATATCACCCGTTGCATATTTATTCAAGTTAGTTTCATATTTTTGTAAAACTATATACGTCGCTGAGCTGTATAAGACGCACCGGCGAAATTATATATATCTCTCTCTCTCTCTCTCTCTCTCTCTTTCTATATATATATATATATATATACAAGTCGGGCATGGCTGGCGGGGGTGCCGAAGGCGAGGGGTATAACCGAGACGAAGCGCAGCCCCGACCGCATCGGCAACAGGCCCCGCTCGAGTCCGCCTTGTCAGAAGACTTCGAAGGCCGTGACTCCGGCCGTACATCGTCGACGTACTAAACACCACCCGGTCCGTTGCTCTTTCCATCAAGCCTTACTTCGCCTATCCTCTCAGTATATATATATATATATATATATATATATATATATATATATATATATATATATATATATATATATATATATATATATATATATATATATATATATATATATATATATATATATCCAACAACGTTTCGAAGTGCGACTTCGTACTTAATATATATATATATATTTATTTATTTATATCTGACTTATTACCTTTTCTCCCGGTCCATTGTTTTCATGCTTACTTTACATCACCTATTTATATAAAGTAATGAAGTCACACTTCGAAACGTTGTTGGGAGTTTTAAAGCATTTAGTGAGTCGACGTTTCGGGCTGAGACAGGCCTTTCTATATATATATGGGTGATTTCATCTCGACCTCAGACTACGAATTTTGGGTCGAATTTTTAGCTCTTCTTTAAAAAAGATACTCATGTTATCAGCCAAATTCCTATGGTCAAAAGAACGCGACTGGCAAGTTCAGTCGTGATTTTTTTGTTCCCTCACCGGTTGGACCATTGAAGTGGCATCCAAGGTGGAAATCTATCGTTTTCCAGCTTATCGAGGTGCATATTTTACTTCCATTCCTTTTCCTTACTTTTTACGCTACATCAATATAACTTTTCGGGAACACTCTGGACATTTGCTTTTCTATGCTGAGTAAGCGGCTAGGTCTTTTTTAACATTCTTAATGTATTTTTTTATTTGTCAAAACGCCTCTCTGCGACGATATTTGACCGAAGTTCGCGCATGCTGTGTCATGTCTGACTCTACTCAAAATATTTTTATATATTTTTACATCGCCGTAAAGCTACAATTAAGCTTTTTTTAAGTATAATTTCACATTATTGTGCAATAAATATATAATGTACTACATGTGCCTAAAAAACGGATATATGCTATTTCGAAAATCTAGCAAGTTTAAAATTCAGAAACTCTAAAAAAAATAAAACATTTTTTTCTTCTTATTTATTTTGTTTACAGTTAGGGTAATATAGTAGTCTATCGGGAGCTACCGACAGAAATTGTAATATAATAGAGAATCGTAGTAGACCGTTTGTCTCCTCCGCTACGTTATCCCCGAAGAAAACGCTGCACCTGCGCATGCCCGCCAGCCAGCCTTATATGCATAGTTCACGGTCTTGTGGTGGATTACGAAATGCTATCCGGGTGCTTAGCGGCGGTGAAACGGCTCTACTTACCCCAATGGCTTGTATGGCCGCTATTTTGACTCGAATCTCGTTCTCATGAGCGTTTTGAACGGGACTTCGCACAGGCGCTCTGCTGAGCAGAATTATGGCATATGTAACGGTTTTCTACTTATTGTTCGCAGTTACCACAATTTCCAACCATAAACAATTAATAAAATTTGGCAGTAGTGTACTTAAACAAAATTAATCAGAAGTCCGTATCCACAAGTGCGGGCACAGCGCTTACTTCCTCCCAATACGGGGGAATGCAGATCGTTAGATAATTCCTCTGGGGGCCTTTTGCTTTCGGCTTTGAGTTTGAAATACCGAACTTGATATGTAATTGTCATATTTCTTACGTCAAACAGATATGCAGTGCATATACATATGTATGATTTTGTATCTGAAGCATAAGACGTATGTACGGTTTATTTCGTGCTCGTTCGGCCTCTATCGTAAAATAACGAGCCTTTCGTAGCTTGTAAGGCTTCAAATGTGTTAGTCGTGTGCTTAGGTTACATTTCTATTTTCAGGTATTCATGCCAGGTTACTTAGATCTTTCCCTCTTGACTTAAGTTTGTCCGGGTGTCTAGATGGTATACGTATATCTCCGTCAATACATAGGGCCAAGCTCACACCTTGCAAATCACCCCAGTGCCAAGTAAAAAATATCGTTAGGCGACTCATTGTTGCTCAATGGCTTTTACGCTCAGATATTGAAGTCAAGTGCTAACATTAAATAGAAAACTTTACATAGGTAAACATTCTGCTCAGATGAGCGTCTATGCGAAGCCCCGTCTCAAAACTCTCATAGCACGAGATTTGAGTCCTAATAGTGGCCATACAAATAATATATTACAGTTTTGTTGGTAGTTCTGACAGACCTAATGATAGATTACCTAATAGTAAATAAAAAATGAAAAGAAATGGAAGCTTTTTTTTAAAGAAAATTGACTTTAAAACTTGCAAGTCTTTATTAATATTTGTTTTTCAGGCAATTTTCCGCGTTATATCTTTAGCGCAAAATATTCAAATTATATTAACAGAAGAGCTTAAGCTGAAGCATTACGGTGATTTTAAGATAATAAACATATATTGATTATGTCACACAAGCACAGCACCTTTTGTTTAACTTCGACAAATATTGTTGATTGCAGTGTAACAGTTTGACAATTAAAATTTTTTAATTGTCTAATTGTTGGCAGCAATATTTGACAAAGTTCATTAAGCTGTGTATTGTGACCTAATGACTATATTTTTATTATCTTTAAATCACCGTAATGTCCGATTAGCTCTTTCTTTTAAATATAATTTGAATATTTTGCGCTAAACATAAAACGCTAAATATTTGTCTGAAAATCGAATATTTGGAAAGACTCGAGTTTGATGTCGATTTTCTAAAAAAACCCACCTTTCATTTCTTTCATTTTTTATGTGCAGTTAGGTAATATAGTAGTTTGTTAGAAACTACCAACAGATATTCTAATATATTGTTTGTATGGCGCTATATAGGAACTTTTTTAAGTACACTACTGCAAATTTTATTAATGTTTATGGTTGGATATTGAGGTAATTGATAACGATAAGTAGAAAACCTTACATAGGCCAAAATTCTGCTCAGTAGAGCGCCTGTGCGAAGTCCCGTTCAGAACGCTCATAGCACGAGATTCAAGTCCTATTAGCGGCCATACAAACAATATATTACAATTTCTGTTGGTAGTTCCTGATAGACTACTATATTACCTAAATCTGAACAAAAAAAAGAAATAAAAAGTTTTTTTTTTCTTTAAATGAACCTTAAGCCTGCTAGTTTTTCGAAATATCAGCTTTTCAGGGGCATGTAGCGCACTATATATTTATTACACAATATTGAAATTATACTCAAAAGAAAAAACTTAATTGGAGCTTTACGGTGATGTAATGATCATAGACCTATATTGATTAGGCTGACAGCAAAGCTTGCTGATCTTCGTCAAATTTCGTCGTAGAGAGGCTGCTTGGCAAATAAAAAGAATACATTAAGAACGGTATGGCCTAGACTATTAATTGCAGCATAAAAAAGCAAATGTCGAGAGTGTTCCTGAAAAGTTATATTGATGTGGCGTAACAAGTAAGGAAAAGGGATGGAGCGGAATATAGTGCTCCCGATAAGCTGGAAAAACAACAGTTTCCACTTTCGCCGCTTCAACGGTCCACAACTTGAGAACGAAAATCCGACAGAACTTGTCGTTTGCGTCTTCTTTTAATATAGGAATTGTCCGATAACATGTACTTTTCCCAAAAAAACTAAAATTCGACCCAAAATTAGTGGTTTATACACGAAAAATAAGATATGTAAACGTTTAACAAATCCGACTTAACTCGGCTAGAAAAAAAGTCCAAAACGAAACGTGTAACCAGTATTCCACAGCATGAGAAAACAAAGGTAGTAAACACACACACACACAGATACATACCCAGATTCAGGAACGCGCGCATATACACACGCAGGCGCACACGCAGACGCGCACTACATAACCGCACACACACAAGCGCGCGCACACGCACATAGAGACACACACACACGCCCACACGTGCGAACAGTCCTAGCGCACCCAATCTTCCAAGCAGACATGCACAAGTTATTCAAAAATGTCATTAAGTTAAGTTACTGAGTATTGAATGTCAAAAGTAATTTGAGTAGAGTAGAAATCACTCAAATAGAAAGTAATTGGAAAAATGACTCCCGTAAAAAAGTCAGCGAATTACTTTTGAAGTTACATCTGAAGTTACTTTTATGTGTTTTTTATGGTAAACAGAAAGTACGGAGCTTTTGATCCGCTAGCGAAATTCTGCCAACCAAATATGAATCGGCTGTTTTTTTTCCACAGAAATGCTTTAATACCTGGTCTCTGCTTCTGCGTGCCTAATTGTTTTGTACTTTCTTGTTTGTTTGGTCAATGCTGTAGTGCGAATTGTCATTTGTACTTTGAGTGTTTAGGCACTGTTCTGAGCTTGATTTTTAGACAGTGCTTGCTTGTTTACAGTGTTGCGTAAAGTACATCTGAAAAGTACTTGAAGTAAAGTACAAAGTAAATGAGAGGTTATGTACTTCAAGCAAAGTAGTAAGGACACCGGGTTCAATGCACTTAAAGTAACGTATATAAATGCGATATATTTCACGGTAGAGTACAAGCTCTTTTAAAACAATCTTTCATCATGTTTTTTCTATCCCTATACTTTGTTTTTCAACTGGTATGCATTGCACCGGTGTGTAGTCGGAGGTGCATCCGTTTTTTATGGAAATGACAGCAAATATTGTGTAAGGTCACAGTCGCCGCAGAGTAGTTGTTTTACTCTCGCTGACAAGCTATTTGACAAAATCAACTTAAAGGCACTTATTTTCATCGGTCTTACAGCCGCCAGCTATTACTTCACTCAGAGAAATGACCAGATGACGTCTTGAAAGAGCGCGTTTTCACACGACAATACCGCCATTTTTCGTTTTCAATTTTGGGAATGTACTATTGAAGTCGGGAGTTATATACTTTCCTCGGAAAATACAAGTACACGTTCAAAGATTTTACTACAAGTAAAGGACAATTTTTCTAAACAGTAGTACTTCAAGTACCATATACATTTTATACTTCCCAACACTGCTTGTCTACTATTCTTTATATAAAAACGTTTGGGGAATACTACAAGTTTCTTGAACTATCTATGGATCTTTGAAGATCTGTATATTGTGAGTTTTGCAGGAGGAAAGGTGCAAAGCAAAATATAATCTTCGCTGTTGCCCTTGCTTAGCACAGATTCTTCGAGTACAGCACAAACTACGGGAGCACAAGATAAGTTTCAGAGCAGGTGTTGCATTTTGTTGCCTCCTTTGAGTGAGGATGCAGTGTGTAGACCTCCTGTAGTGGGCGAGCGTTTCTACGTTGGGCACATGCGGCGACCAGCTCTTTCTTGAAATGGATCGAGTCTTCCTTGAGCTTCGGGACGCAGAGAAACGCTAGTCTTCAGCGCAAATCCCGCCGTTACTCGACCCTCTTGCCTCTTGTCTGCTCGCTCCCCGCACCTCGTAGCAGTGATGTTGCAGTCGGGGGGGGGGGGGGGTGGACACTCCAAACCATTTTCTCCCCCCTCCTTCCTACGCAACACGCTTCCCTCAGCAAATATCAGCTGAGCTTCGAACATCTTATCTCCTTTGTGTAGGAATGTTTGTTGATAGGCAAAACAGCCACTAAAATTCGAAAGTAATTTGTAACTTGAGTAGTAGTTACTCAAAAAAGTAATTAAAGTAAACTTCTAATTACCGAATAAAAATGTAATTGAAAGTTACTAAACTACTCAAAAAAGTAGTTAAACCACAGCAACTTGAGAAGAGTAGTTGAACGACGTACAAGTCTGGTTCCAAGAAAGGGCTTCTGGCCGCAGAAGATTGGGTTCGGTACACGGCACTTGTAGCTCGATGTGTAACTCTAGAAAACTGCCTGATGGCAAAACAATCCGCAACAACACAAAGGAATGCCTGCCAACATCTGCCAGCAAACACAGATGTATCGGTTCGTCTGCAAACAACGGAAACCTCGGCGTTCGTAAACACAAATCAAAAGACTCTGGGAGTCGGCGATCGCGTACATTGCGTCCTGTTGATGGCACCACACCACGCACTTTTCTGAAAGTGGGGTATGCTCTTCTTAATATTGCAGAAATGGAAAAGTAACGTGACAATGAGGAAAAACGAAAAGGTTGTTTGCACGAAAGTTTCACACACGAACAACTTAACAATTACTACTTTTGTGTTTATGCCAAAGCCCTAGCTTCTTAATTAGAACCAAACAGGGAACGAAAGTGATTTAAGTCTGCCTATAACATATACCCCTGGATGAATAATTTCGGCTGCTTTAGTGTGCGTTGTTATAGTTGTGCAGCCGATATTCTCAGTAAATGGGATGGTGTATAGTGCACACTCGATGAGTATATACAAGAGCCGAGTTTATCTAAGGGCAAGGCGGTCTGTTTTATTTTCGCTTGTGGCCTTCTCTTAACCCAGAGAAAATGCCCTTATTAAATATTGCCCCAAAGCAGTGAATAGGAGGCGCCGTGGTCGCCTGCTAGTCCGCACGGCTGGCGGCACAAAAGGTGACAACCTTTGGGAAGTCTAGCAACCGAGAGTTTGGACACGAACACAGCGAGAGCTCGGAAAATTACTCGGGCATTTGAGCTCGAGGCCGGGTGCAATGCTTGCGCTACGGGGCTGTCTCAGAGTCGCAAAATCACCCATAAGATGGCGCTACCTCTCAAATCAAACTTCATGGCCGGGTGGTATTGCGCCGCCTCGGTGATTCCCCGGTAAAGCGCCGGCTTACGCGTCCTCATGTGGTGGGTTCGAATCCCGGCAGCGGTGGCCGAATTCTGATGGAGGCTTATTGCGAAGAAGGCTTCGTGAACCGAGTTTTCGGTTGCACGTCAAAGGATCCGCAGGTGGTTCCACTAGTCCTGAGTCCCCACTGGGTCATGCCAGATGCTCTTTATTGTTTTGTCATGCAAAACATCGAGGTTTGATATCGTTCTTAATTATTGTAACGGACGAATGAAGCCTTCGTGTTTGTTTTTTTATTTAAGGGGAATGTCTTGGGCATTTATATCTGTAAAGATAAACTCTGTTTTGCCAGCATTCAACATGATCATCTTCAGTATTTGCAGCATTTGTTGATAGATAGTATTTGAGTAAGATCACCACAACAGAGGCGTTATTGTAATCCCTTACACAGCTTGATAAGACTATCAATTATGTTTCCGCCTTTTCGGGGTTTCATTTTCGTCATACCTGGAGGTAATTTTTCTGCGTTTATTTTTTGGCGAAAATTCGTTTATTAGCGCCTGATATGGACATATCAGGGCACTGGAGGAGTCTATATAGCAATACGGGAATAACAAGTTATGGTTCCTGCTCGGATTATAAAAATTAGAAAATTAGATATTATTCTGCGAAATATAGCAAGAAACATTGCGTGTAAAACTAAATTTGCTGAACTCGAACTGACTTAAAGAAGTGGTCGCCACTGGATCTTGCCAGTTGAGAGATGGTAACATGTCTACCTTGCATACAATTATTACAAATACACGTTTAAGCTGCTGCCATAAGGGAAAAGGTTCCCATGGAAAATGGAACATTTCGTTCTGCTAAGGGTTCTATAAAACATTTTAGAATAATGTTCCACATTATTATAAATGTTGCCAGATCGACTTTTGGATTTGCAGTCACTTAGGTTTGTTAAGAGATAGCTGAGAGAGGGTGGAATAAATTCAGTGGTTTAACCAAACTTGCAACCTCAACAGTTTTTTTCCTTATGTTGGTGCGTGTTTTGTGTGCTTTCGTCTTGTGACTCTCAGTTTTAAAATTACAGGGTTTGTAACTTGCAATTTTTGTTAACATGCAACATACCGTTTGCTTTAGGCCCAAAGTATGCCGATTCGTTGCTTCGTTTTGTGTCAGATCAATAAAATCCTATCCATTGCAACAATGTCCGCCCTACAAGGCCGCACGTGTTTTCGCGGGCCTCGTTAATCCATGCACTTGTTCAATAAGCAATCACACTAATGCATGTATGTATGAATGTATTGTCTGACAGTTAAAAACTAACATTCTGCAAGGCTTTTTTTTTCAAAAATAAAATAAGTCATAACATGTCTGTATACATGCTAGATTCAAGAAAAATGCGCTTGTATAAAAAGTAATATCTTTTCCAGGTGGAGTTGGCGTCTGCGGGATTGCCATTGGCAGTGCGCATATGCCACAGGACAAAGGTTGTAATCAAGGAGTGATTCGTTATATGTAAATACCTTAAAATCTATTAACTCCTGGCGGTAGTCGTTGGGAAGCTTGTATTCATCCCATCCTATCCATTAACCTACCACGCGTCTGCGCAGGGTGTACACTGTTCCCAGATAGCGGAGCTATCAAACCGCAAATGACTACCGGGAAAATCCCAAATGTAGCCGCTGCAACAAAAAAAGCCAAAAACAACGCAAGAAATTTGTTCATTTTTCTTCTTTTTACTTGGATTTTCCGACACCCATTGAGATACATGCTTAATGCACATTCATTGCATATATGACTTTCTTGGAGACTAAGTATGGTAGGTGTATTCATAATCCAATTGGCCGTTTGTTTACCGAAGTGTCACTGCCATGGCCATTTCCCAGACCAGTCATCGACTGGCATGTTCAAACTGTGAACATGGGCAGGGTCAACACACAGATGGTACTCAGAAAGCATAAACAGTATTGGAAGTCTCAAGGTATTTGTTTCATCACAAACATTTATTGGAGTTGTCATCAATCCTTTAAGGACGAATTTCTCTTAAGCATAAGAGGAATTGTAAATATTATCGCACAAACAGTTGATACCATATAGGACACGCCGAACAGTCGGAACACGATTTGGAACAGAGGACACGAGACGGCAACGTAAAAAAAAGTGGCGATACAAATAAAATGAAAAAGACCAGGCTGGTGGTGGTCGACGGATGATTCATTGATTGACTGCCACCAGAACGCACTGCGAGGGAAAGCACATTTCTGCGTTATCTTTGTTCCTTTATAAAGGTTCACAGTGCGGGTTTTGGGTGCAAGCTGCTCTATTGGGCTGTTACCCGTCTGTTGCTTGTAGCAAGCGCTATTACAAATGTGCTTATGTGATAAATTTCTAACGTTTCTCCAGAAAGTCAACATTTCGAAATATTTACTTGCCAAAGTTCATTTAGGCTGTTTTGTTAATTTTTCCGCTTTTAGCAACAAATTAAAATAGCCTAAAGTAGCTGCACAGCCAACCACCGAATTTGGACGCTAACTTCAACAAAAGTGCCCAATTTGGCTATCAAACAGCCCAATCTTGCAACCCTGTTGAAGGAGTGGTAAAGGGCGTAATATACGGGTGTAGCACGATTACCCCGCGTGCAGAATCCCTGTTGTCAAAAAGCCCCGCGTCATTAGCCCCACGTTTCGAAAACCCCGCGTTCAATGACCCAATCCGTATTCCCTCGAGCCAACAGCCCCGCCCGGAATGCCTTCGTCTCACCCCCTTCGCTCTTCAACCAGCATTGTTTCCTGTCATACGTCCGTCTTTCAGCCACGTGGTCACGCTTCCACACAAAGACAAGTGCCGAGAGCTGGGCCACGTGATGAGAGGGAGGCTGCTGATTGGTCCTGCGGGAGCGTAGCTTCTACCGCACTGTCAGCGTAGGGGTGAATTGAGTGAAGTGTGGTGAGGGAAAATAAAAATAGCGAGCCAAAATAAAAGTATAAGCATAAAAGGTCAATAACACGTCAAGGATTCTTATTCCGATGCATTGTATGAGGTACTTGACGCAAACGTTGGTAAGAATTTCGATAAGCTACAATTTTTGGAGCATCTCTTGGGCGAATTAATTTGGGGTGTTGAGTCCAAAAGCTCTATCGATTATTCTAAATCTCTTAGTAACCCGGCATATTCGGTGTGTTTGGTAAGCTTTTTTCCGTGTCTTCTTAAGTTCATACTTGGTGGTCTACCTATTTTTTTTTCACAGTTATAAAATTTAATCTTATTTCCAATGCGATATAATTGTTTTATAATACTGACAAGCAAATTACACATAATAATGTTTGGTAGCACCAGGGTGTCGAACCGAAATTTTTATCGCTTCAGTTCCGGTTCGGGTTCACGGCTTTCTGTTCAGTTCCGGTTCAGTTCCGGGGAGCAAAAAATAACGGTTCAAACCGGTTCGAACCGGTTCGAACCAATTTGAACCGCTAAACTGAGAATTTATTTTCCGCGTTTTTTTGGCAATAGGCACTATTTCAACAGTGAAACGAGTAACTATACACCTTTTTATCATTCGTATAATCCACTTTTATTTTCAGGTACCAAAAATAAATTTCGTTATTTAATTTCGATGAAACAGCACAAGAAAAAGCTATACTTCGTTCCAGCTTATGTTCGAGACCGGCCGATGTTTTGAGCCGAAGGGCCAATGAAACAGCGAAAAAGGTACAACGTCATGGCGTGCTCTCTGCAGTTGATAGGACCAGCCGCTATTTGCCGTCTCTCTGTGCGTGCTCCTACCGCCGGCTAGTCCTATAAACGCAGAAAGCACGCCATAACGTCGCGCTTTTTGCGCTGTTTGATTGACCCTTCGGCTCATAACATCGGCCGCGCTCGGACCTAAGGTGAAATGTAGTATAGATTATCTTATATGATTAGACGCCTGTTTGTTTGTTTTACGTAGGTCGCATATATTTTATTTTAATCGAAAGGTTATCAGTCTCGTTGGTCGCTAAGGTACCCTGACTGGTACAACTTTGCGTCGCAGTATTAAAAATCTAATCCTGTCGTGCTCTTGAACTTGGGAATTAATCGCGGTACTTAAAATCATGAAATGGGCACGTCCTTGTCATATATATCCTGAAATCTAGTTTACAAAATACGTTTCACAATATGTATGCATAGAGTTATTACAATAAACGCTAGAGGCTCAGCTGGCGCTAGTGTCTACGGGACTTCCGGTTGCAAAATGAAGCAGACAGCATGCAGTCTACATTTCCAGCCTCCCTGTGTATTCCTATGGGAAAACGCGCGTGAATTTTGTCTCTTCGCCGGAAAATAACATGAATAACTTTTGTCATATCGGTTGTGACGGATAGTATGTACCTTTATTGGTATTGCGAAAGTGTAATTGCTTTAGTTACAGCATTTTTCTTTACCACTGAGCGATGTTAAACTTCGCTCTATTTCAGGCCCAAACCCCTGTTTCAAGGAAGGTATGTGAAAACGAGCGACGGTTCTAAGCAAACTAACGATCGAAAGGAATGTAGTGTGTGTTCAGGTTCGCTAGCGTTTCGGTGGTGCTTATATATTGCTAAATGCCCGTCCTGTCATTGGATGAAAATGACTCCGTCGTGCATCTTTACGATCGGTTAAAGAAAAATTCGAACGCAAAAAATAAAGCACGTGAGCTACGAAAGGTATGTCTTTTTATTATTTCCCATGTCGGGCAGTTTTTATCGGGCACCTGCTCTCTGGCTCCCCTTATTTGCAAAGATTTGGAGCGTGCGGGTGATGATTTGAACCATTTGAACCCAGAACAATCATCTTCGCAGTACTTATTTATTGCAAATCTGACTATATTACGTGACTTTCAATTTATTTTGATCGTCTGCAAGCACGAGGAGTTACTTATCCAGTGTTACTACGTAGTTCTTGCCGTCTCTCTCGGTTTTCCACATGTCCTTCGTTCGTTTGGCACGTATATCCCCCATGTTGGAAAGCGTCGACGCCGTGTTCGCGCTAACAGTGTCCGACAGTGCACAAAAATACACGTACGAAGCCGTTTTAGCACCGTTTTTAATGCGATGAATTTGAAAGAAAAACGCCGTAACTGACCATTTATTTCGTCTGCGTGACTGAGAAATGTTCCAATATGCCTAGTACGTACAAATTATTCGTGATATTTGCTCTTATAATCAAGCGCAGAGAGAAAATGCACTCGCTTTTTCCCATAGGAATACATTACCGGAAGTCAGATTTAGACTGCTTGCTGTCTGCTTCAAAATGCAACAGCACACTAGCGCCAGCTGAGCCTCTAGCGTTTATTGTAATAACTCT
>JAZHYW010005966.1:0-22959 GCA_037355805.1 Ixodes ricinus | reverse complement strand
AAATGCTTATTTTGTAATAAAATAAATAATAAAAATATTACCGTGAACCGTTTTGAACCGGTTACCGTTATATTTATTCCGGTTCAGTTCCGGTTCAGTTCCAAGATGGCGGCAAAGATTTCGGTTCGGTTCAGTTCCGGTTCGGCGAAAAATAACGGTTACGTTCCGGTTTTCGGTTCGGTTCGGTTCCGGTTCGACACTCTGGGTAGCACACCGCAGTTTGAAGCACGTGAAGCACGTGGTAACCTACACACCGTAATTTTTAGTAATGGGCTACGTGGACTAACGCCTGTGTCGTTACAGCGAAATGGCGTGAGGTTCAAAATCAACATTGTTACTTTTTATATCAAGATTCTAATATTTCAAATCGCAATGCTTCAGGCCAGTGCCCTTCAGGTTTCAAAGGAATGGAAGCCGTCAGACTGACGAGCAATGAGCTATAGCCGCCTGTTGCCGTCGGCGTGTTTTCGTGAAACCCTTGTCAATGTCATACCGTCTTTAACAAAGGAGGTTTTGCTTCCACTGTGAGATTCCTCGTAATGCTGTAGATCAGGGGTCAGCAACATTTTGCAAGGGCGGAACGACAGGTCATTTAGCTGATGCAGTCTTTCGGCCGGACAGCAAGTCGCCAAGGGGGGGGGAGGCAGACGAAAAGGCAAAAGGGAGGTCAAGACGTTCTTTGTCCAGTGTGGGGCCACGCTTGAGGACACAACTACCACGTGATCCTTGAGTCTGTGTGAGGAAACGGAAAAGGGAAGAGCGGGGGGGGGGGGGGGGGTCCGCATAAAATTTCCTTGCTGGCCGTGAGTTTCAGAAATTTGTTCGTTCGGATTTTATTTATCCCACCAAGTTTGACAAGTTTTGACTACACATCAATAATAAAGCCCCACTCCACAGCATCGAACCTGAAATTCGCCCCAATATTTCCTATCTTGATCGTTCCTCTCTGCGAGGTATTTTCAGAAACTCCCTTAAGCGCCGTTCACACTCTTGCGAGCGAGTACGACGGAGAGAGACCAGACTGGTTTTTAGGACCGGATGCGCTTCAGTGGAGCTGGTCCTAAGAGATCGCAAAGGCTTAAAAACCGGTCTGGTCTATCTCGGTCGTACTCGGTCGCACTTGGTCGCAAGAGTGTGAACGGCCTTTAGTCTCAACGGCTCTCTTTTGGCACACCCCTTTTGGCGTTTTACATTTTCACCGCGAGGCTAAACTAGTTTCTGCAGCGCACTCCGAATTGGCAGCAGCTCCCTTTTTGTTCCTTGTGGTATTTTTCAGGGGTGCGGACAAGCCTTCTTTAGAGTTGCCGGTAGATTTGTTGTGTGCAAATAATTCTTCCAGTCGAATAGCAGAGTGCCATTTTCGGCTTCATCACTTCAGCGAGAGCCGACACGCAATGCAGTGTTTATTAACTAAATTAGAACACCTATAGTGACTCCGCTGAGTTATTTTAGTTTGTGGATCTCATTATTACAATCTGTCGCGAGTAACACTTACTGTAAAGTTCAATTCAGCTGTTTGAATTTCCAAGAATAACACTAATTCGAAATTGTATGTATTGTCTATTGGTCGCCACGTATATATTTTGGTGCTTATGTGAGATAGATTAAAAATATTCTGAATTACTTTGAGTATTTAGCTGTTCCGACTGATTTCTGATTGTTAGCTTCGATTGGATAATAGTTGCAATTGCTGACTCGCTGGATTCAAGCAGATGTTAGTGGCCACGCGTTAGTTTATGGCTATATTATTTTTAGCACGTTTTGAGGTTTAGGTGCTAATAATTCAGTGTAGAAACTATTATCATTATATTTTGTTATCTATGCATGAACTAGATCGGCTCCCAATGAATAGACTTTAGCCTACTGCAAAGTCTCGCGCGCCCTCAAGCGGCGCTACATGGGTCATTATGGGTACAGTGAGAGTCACTGCCCCGACGTCTGCTGCTACCGTACCGCCAGCCAAGTCCACGTTGGTACACAATCGCGTTGGGCCCCTGTGCACGGCAGATGGCAATCACTGCAGCGCCCTCTGCTGCGCTGCGTTGCCCAAATTAGGTGAGAAAACCTCAATTACAACACGTCTGTCCACTGCCTTTTTTGGGTGCGCTATTGCTCTGGATGGGCCACAGTTCTTTTTTGAATGGGCCATCACGCTTGGGCCACCCGCTAAAAGAGTGATGTATCACTCACGCATCCAACGTGTTTTTTTAAATAATAATTTGTTAAGAGATTCCAGTTGATCTATACTCCATTCACTCTGAAGCTGAGACTAGAAGCTCCGCCTTCAGAACGAACTCGCTGGTGTCCTCAGTGCTTTGGCTGCGCGTGGCTGTTCGTTCACATTTGTGTTAGCAAGGGCAGAAAGCCCGGGAAGTGAACAGAGTATAGTTGGCACATTCTTTTCTTTGGCAAGGACGTTTAAATAGGACAGGACCCGGCATGACGACATGCCCAGTGGCGCCGGAGAAAGAACCCAAACCCAGACTGCCTTGAGTACCGAACCGCTCATCATCCAACCTAAATCCTACCAAGCACCCATTGTCTGCTCGCAACTTGGTCGACTGCTCCAGTGCCTACGGTCTGCTTCGTCTGCTCGCTGTCGCGGCTGGCTTTCGATACGATCGGTGCACCAAAAAGAAGTTTCGAAGCGAACTCACACTCTCATCACGGCGGAGGGAAAACAACACGTCCTGGAAGCAGTGCTTGTACTGCTTTCTCAACCCGCCATGCCATTCTTAGCGGTCGTATCTACGACGACAGACGCGCTCATTTTCCAAAGCCGCGCTACGACGACTCGCTTTAGACGACTCTCCCGGTGCGGTGTCAAAAGCGTTCGCTACACGCCGATTTCCTACTAGTCAGGCAAGTGTTGGGCTCCAAATCTTGCCTGTTCAACACGAATTCAGCGGACGTCGCCATGGAATTATGGGGCAAACAACTGCGTTGCCACCGCAATGCCATAGCAACGAGGGTTGTTTGCCCCATAAATCATTGACGGCACCTATTGACGAGCTCCTCATCTGTTGAGAAGAGTTCGTGGCTGCGCTTACTTCCGTTACACCTTGTTCCGTGCATTGGACATAGGGACGCCACCTCCTGCCCTATATATGCTCCTTCTCTTTGGCCGATAAAGAAATACGCAGCTCGTTTTAAAAGCAATCGAAGAACGTTAGCTTGCCTGGATGAATTAATTGATAAAAAATGGTGCTGCAGCTCGGGTGGTAGCGAACGCCACCTAGCATGCAAAATCTCACGACTAGGCTTAGGCTTGGTTTGGCTGAAGGGCTCGATACCCTTAAAGTTCTTATAATGTCCCGGAGCGCTCACTGGTGGTGGTGGTTTTCCATAAAGGTTAATGGGCGACTTTTTGCATTCTGTTTTGTTGCCGCTTTATTCAGCAGTTCGGTTTCAAAGTAAAGTAAAGCCTATAATACACAATTAAAATAACGTTGAGTCATATGGCCATTTTACGGACATCGATTCCTAATGGCTGTGATTTTTTTAGGACTTCGTGGCATTTGGGTCTTGGGGTGGCTGATTTTCTTTAAGATGCTTTTAGTCCAGTAATAATTAACACTTCTTTACTTTTTTTATGTTAATGCATGTCTGTGCACAAGAATGGCTCCAAGTAGTTACTAGTAACCTAATTTTTTCCCGAGAACGCTACTTCCATATACGCAGTCCTATCCCCAATAAAAAAGCTCGTACTGTTTTTATACTGGTATACACATGTTCATACTGGTAAACGGGATAACCGTACCGGTCATCTCCATACGTATACCGGTGTCCGGTACTCGAGTACGGGTCATCCGGTTTTCGACACGAGTCAACCGGTATTGTATATAGGCCGCCGACACAGGTTTGCTCAAGGACGCCTAAGTAGGACAGGACCGCCATGACATGATGCCCAGCGATCCCGGAAAAATAACTCGATCCCAGACTGCCTTGAGCACAGAAGCGCTGTCATCCAAGCTCCCATCGTCTGCTCGCCGCTCAGGCTGTACACGGAACGCTAAGCGCCTGTCCAAACAGGAAACTACAGAAATCATGACGAAAATAATCCCTGGAGAAGGGGAGCAAGACGCGAGCAAAGGACAAGCACAAACTCTAAACTACAGCTAAGGTGACTGGTGAGCGACCGAAGAAATCCGCCTGGTCAGGGTAATCGAGACCCGAAGACCTCTCACGTTACAAGGTGGAGGCGCTCAACCAACTGAGCCTAACCAGGGGTTAGACGTCAGATAGAGCAAACGGGTTTTATCGGCTGCCACCAGTCTAGCACCAACAAGGGTGAAGCTTGCAATTTGAGGTTATCAGTTACTATGCAATTAAATGCAAAGGTGCAAGCGGCTGGACATGGATAGGACGAAAATAATTCCTGGAGAAGGGAACAAGAGGGACAAGAGGAAAAATAATCCCCTGGAGAAGGGGAACAAAAGAGACAAAGGACAAACACATCAAAGCTTGTGTTTGTCCTTTGTCCCTCTTGTTCCCTTTCTCCAGGGATTATTTTCGTCATTCTTGTCCAGCTCGCTTGCTCTTTTGCTTTTAATTGCATTATATAAAAAATAGAAATGATGAGGCGATACGAATCCGGCATAAATCGCCGGGCGTAAAGTTTCCTCCGCCAAAGGTCACCCGTGTCTTTCACGGGGGCCTTGAACGTGCTCATCAGAGTCATCACGTGGGTCCGGAGAGCCACTAACGAGCTGTGCTGGCTTTCGGCCAATCGCTCAAGGTCTCCGCTACGCTTCAGTCCCGAAAACGGGAAAGGTAAGGGCTGTGTTCGAAATCTTGCCCAAATAGTTCTCTACGGCGGGTCATGCCACCTGATAACATAGATAGACCGATGCTAAACTCGGGTAGGTTTTCTAATGCAAAGGTAAAAAACCTTAACCCTGGAGTAGAATCGAACACGTTTTGAAACTCAAACAAGGATGCGAGGGTCCGGAGAAACAGATGGACATCATTGGCAGATGGCATGCGACGTGAAGTCTGACGAGCACCGCGGCCACCGTAAAGCGGAGGAAGCGAGGAGGAATGTCGGGATGTTTGCTTGGTCGTTGTCCAAACAGACGTCGGACTGCTGGACACCGGACGCTTCAAGTTCCCCGATTTTCGACACAGTCGAGTCGCTTCACGATTTTCGTACTATTAGATGCGGAGCATCTCTTGCTCGAGTCTATGTCCCGCGGCGTCGTAGTCCGCACTCACACTACGCATGCGCAGCTCTCCTCCTTCCTCTCTCCAACAGCTGCGCGTTACTCTCTCCGCTCTCGCTCTCTACCAGCTGCGTGCACTTCGCGTGCGTTCGCTACTCACACCGCGCGCGCACGCGCAGCTCTCTCTCCTCTAGTCTCCTCTCCTTCAAGTGTGAATATAAGCAGCGGTAGCGCGCTGCGCGCGTTCCCCGGAGGAGTGAAAGGAGGATAGTTTTGGGTGCGCGGGTCGCAGCGCCATGCCAGGGTTTTCCAGTGGGGTGGGCTTTCTCCGCAACTCTTCGGCTGTCGTCTGCTGGCGTTTCTCGGCCGCTCGCGTCCGCCGCAGCCCAAATCCGGCCGGCCAAAAGAAATCAGTCAAGAAGGGAATAAATTAATTACGATCCGCGATGCTCCGCATCACCCCATGGTTCCCCTCGGGAAGATGGTGTACTTTGCTCTTTGCACAGACTTTTAGGGTATTATGCTTCATGCCTGCGGTCTGCTTCGTTTGCTTGCTGTGGCGGCTGAAAATTCGATGCGCACCCACATTCTCATCGCGGCGGAGGAAAACCAACACCTTCTGGAAGCAGTGCTTCTACGGCTTCCTCAAGCCGCGGTGCAATTTTCAGCGTTCGTGCCTACAACGACTGACACGGTTGCCTTTCAGAGCCGCGCTATGACGACTCGCTCTTGACGACGCTCCCAGGGCGGTGCCAAGGACGTCCACTACACGCCGAATTCATACTGGTCAGGCAAGTGTTGGGCTCGGAATTTGACCTGTTGGACACCAATTCAGTGGACGCCTCTGTAACAATATTGGGCAAGTAACCGCTTTGCCACGGCAATGCCATGGCGACGCGGATGTCTGCCCCATATTTCAGCGAGGCGTCCATTAACTGAGTTTTCTAATAATTATGAAAATTACCCAAGACTCTGGTAAAAAATGGGGAACTTAGTAAAAGAAAAAAGACACAGGAAAAGGATCGTCTTAATAGCCGAGAGACCCATGGGATATTTCGTAACCATGCCCACTTCCGTTACACTTCGCTCCATGTACGGAGTATATGAACGCCACCTTCTGCCCGCTATAACCTGTTTGCTTGTCAAACGTAGAAGGATACAGAGCACGACGGTAAAGGGATACAGGTGGCGAAACATTATATAGCTAAGCGGCAGGTTCTCTCCTAACGGTACCAATATCGGATACCGGTCGCCTATAACCACGTACTGGTGGCCTAAAACCATGTACCGGTGGATCGTAGTGGCAGGTCGGTATATGATAGAGGTATACCGATATAGCATTTTGAAAGCTTACCTGACATTCCCTGTTCGGGTATCTCCTAACTACATGTGCATTTGCATGGGCTCTTTAAAATTCCAAAGTGTGTAAGCTAAACAAAACCAACATATCTCCTCTTGTAACTTCTAACAAAAAGCTAAGACCTCCCAAAAATGACGCATTGACGGTGGATGATTTTGTTTCCCAGGGTTCCCAAACAACCTCAAAAATCCTAACTTCATTTGAACCCACAGATTGTCTTCACAGAATGGTGGGGCGTATGTATATTATTCCCAGAAAAATATGTTTGACCACGAATAATTTTTAACTTTTGATCGGCTTTTGTTTTTGAAACTGCTGGCATGACCGAACAAATTCCACCACCAGTGCCCGTTTGCTCGAGGCCGGTTAACTTTAAAGCCAGACGTTTTCTACAAGTACCGCCAACCATTGTTGTTCAAACGCGCGAGACACGTGCCACGATCCGGGTACTCCAACGCCATTCGCTTGCAAGGGCCGCTCATTTCAGTGCTGCGCAGACAGTTGTTTCCAAGGGCCGCTCGACACACGCGCCACGTGCGCTCGCGCATTTGACGCTACTTGCAAGACAAACGGAAACATATCGAGGGGCTTTAGTTAACTCTAACCACGGTAAAAAGTTAACCGCATTTCCCTACGAGGTGGAATTTCAGGTCACGTGACCGGCAGAGTAAGGACGACAGGGAAACATGGTGCCCCCTTGAGCAGCGTCGGTCGCTTTGGAACTAGTATGTCGCAGTTGCTGTAACGTCGGGCGCGTTAGCCAGCAATGAATGATGCAGGACGCGATTACTTTGCCTTACCTCACTTAAATCGCGAAGCAGGATTAATACTGGATTTCCTTCACTCAATCAGCCGGGTATTCACCGCATGCGGTGGGAGTTGGTACCACGAGGGGGCCACAGTGTTTGGTGCCCCAGTAGACTTCCGTTAGTGTATTTATTTTTTCGTCAGCAACGCGCAGTGATAGAATCAGAAGATTTTTCTTATGAGAAGTAACTGTAATACGTTTGCAAGAACCTACGCGCATTGTACAACGTAGTTAAAATAACAAAGAAATGTGAGACAAGAGGAAAGAAAAGAAAAACCTGAAGATCGCAGAGGTCCGCCGATACCTGGTGGCAGCGAGCTTGTTTGCAAACAAGCACCGCGAAGCAGCGTTCCAATAAACTTTTGCTAAATATTTCAAGCACCAGGGTGCATGCTAAGAGTGTAGTTACCCTATTGAAAAATCCGACAAAAACTTCCAGTGACATTCGGTGGAAACGGGTTACTTTCCACTCATTTTCACCAGAAACCAGCGTAGTTTACCAGTTTTTTGGCGGAAATATTACCGGCCGCCACTTTCAGTTACGAGATTCCGGTGTACGTTTTACCGGAGTCACTCTCGGTTAAAATCCGGCAAAAACTTCCCGTGACATTCAGTGGAACGGGTTAATTTCCACTCATTTTCACCAGAAACCAGCGTCGTTTACCAGTCTGTGGTGGAAATATTACTGGAAAATACTTTCGCTGAAAGTTTTGCCAGAACCATTTTCGATTACCCGTCGCTGGAATCCTACCGGAAGCCACTCTCGTTTGCCAGACACCGAACTTCACTGGTAGCCGACGAAAGGGGAACGGCTAAAGGCAAGGAAGCCAAGACGAGCAGGGGGACTAGCTGAGTTTGTAATGGTGGCCGCCAATGCAGTAGCATTCTCGTGAGTGCGTGTTTGAGCTCGAGACGACGTTGCAATCCTGCAAGAAGTGCGTGCAGCGAACAGTTTTGACGATCCAAAAGGTGAGCAGCGATCACCGGCAACTTGCTATTTGCGACAGGCAAAAGTCGGGGCCAGGACAGGTACGAGACCACTCGGGCGGCATTCTCGTGAGTGCGAGTTTTAGCTCGGGACGACATTGCAACCCTCAAGAAGTGCGTGCAGCGAACTGTTTTGTCGATCCAAAAACGTGGGCACTTTCACCCGTTTTCATTCGAAACCAGTTTACCTGCAGTATGTGCGAGATTATTTGCCGGCAAACAGATTTCGCTGTAATTTCATCGGCATCGGGTTTCCAAATTTCGCTGGAATGTCACCGCCAGCCACTTTCGATTCCCAGACGACCCGGTTTTAATCTTACCGAAACGGGTGACTCGCTTCCCTGTTTACCGAACTTCACTCAAAGCCGACACGAGGGGAGGAGGAAGCCGAGGCGAGCCGGGGACTGGGCGTCCTTGGTGCCTCGCTCCAAGGACGAGTCCCCACGCACCCTCTCTCCCTCGCATTGGGTCGTGGGGAAAATGCGAGAAGGTCGTTTTGCTGACTTTTCTTATTTTTTTTTAAGAAAACCGGCTTCTTTGTCCGTCAACGAGCAACGGCCGGCCAGGAACGAACGCTCAGTCTCGGATTCTCGTTCCATGTGTGCGACCTGTATCTTCCAGAGCAGCTGGGTGTGCAGATGAAAAGAAAATATCTTTCAGTGACCTGTTTCTTACGCCTCTTTGTCCGTCCGGCTTCAGAAGCATCCAGCGAGCGAAAAAGACTGTGCCCAAGATTTCTCAACGTCGGCGGATGTTCGTTTCGCGCGTTCGTGGTTTTCGCTAAGCGTGCTACTGACGCCGGGTGCACCCGCGGCGGCGGCATCAGGGACGACATCGTGATTGTGCCTGGGATTTCTCAACGGCGGCGGATGTTCGTTCTGCGCGGTCGTGGTTTTCGCTAAGCGTGCTACTGACGCTATGGTGCACCCGCGGCGGCGGCATCAGTGACGACATCGTGAATGTGCCCGGGATTTCTCAACGGCGGCGGATGTTCGTTTCGCGCGTTCGTGGTTTTTGCTAAGCGTACTACTGACACCTGCTGCACCCGCGGCGACGACATCAGGGACGACATCGTGATCTGTGCCCGTGATTTCTCAACGGCGGCGGATGTTCGTTTCACGCGTTCGTGGTTTTCGCTAAACGTGCTACTGAGATCATACGTGTGTGTGTCCGTGTGGTGCACCTGCGCGGTTTTATTACCGTACGTCTAGGAATTTACCCAGCGGCATTGTAAGTACCTTGAAAGATATCTTTTGCGACAAAGAACTCGTTTGTTCCTATTTGGTTCGATTGCTTTTGTCTACAGCTGTGCAAATTGTTTCACTGGTATCGACCCGGTTAAATAGATACATAGAACCTTCAGGTCTCTGTGGACTAACCACTTTTATTGTTACCGAATCGTCGTAAACATGCACCAACCACGGTTCACAGGCTTCCGAAAAAAGAAAGAAAAACACTATGAATTCCGGCCAATCTTCAACAGCTTGCCAGAGTCTTTGCTGAACATATCATCCTTTCGTGCGGTAAAACGGAATGTAAGAGAATGGTGCCTCACGCTCGCGCAATAATGATTATATCATTACTTAGTGCGTATTCGTTGCCCACATTCCTACGTTATTGTTGTTTGTTTGTTTTGTTTCTCTAGTGTTCACTGTGTCACGGTATTTTATTGGCTGCCTGGTCTCACATACAAGCATCTTTGCTTTCGTGGGCCAGCACGCACACATGTATTTTTCGAAGATAATAAAGATATTATTATATGGTAATCTTCTGGTAAATTGTGGCTTTACTGGAAGCGAAAAGAGTCCCATAATCCAGTAAAATAGATTTTTACTGGAAATAAACTTCCGGTAGAAATCCGGTGACATTCGGGTAAAAAGCCGGTAACATTCCTGTAAGCCAACCGGTGACATTCCAGTAAAAAATCCGGCGACATTCCGGTAATCTACGGCTTTACTGGAAGTGAAAACAGTCCCATAATCCAGTAAAATAGACTTTTACTGGAAATGACATTCGGCTGCACCGTGTCCGGAAATGACATTCCGGACACGGTGCAGCGTGTGTATACGCTGCACGTGCTGGCGTCTGCAGATAACTGTTCTAAAGCAAAATCCTAAAACAAATTTTGGCGCGTTCGTCAAAGCTTTTCCTAAGATTATTTATTTGGAATGTTTCATACGGGTAAGGCGAGCGCACCCGAAGTATAGAATTACACTTTCAGCATTCTCCTCGATCCTTGGGCAATTTAGTAATAGGTCTATTTTAACTGGAGCCAAATTACACGGTTTTTAATTTATGATGGTGTTATGTACAGTTCTTACAAGCTGGCCAAACATGCTGCCGCCATGTTTGGCCAACTTGTTTGGCCTCCATGCTTTGGCTGTCTTTACTTCAGGCAGCCGAACATTGAGGAATTTCCCAAAGAAAAATTAACTTTGTTTTACCTTACCCAATATTTATACCACGAGTAACAAGTCATTTTTAAGCTCAAGTGTATGCCGCGCTGCGTCGCAAAAACCCTGTGTCGCGCGTGCTTGGGTCCCCCCCCCCACCCCCGCCTTCTTTTGGGAACTTTTCCACGAAAGCCACCTAAATTCGCTACAACCAGTACTTGACACCAGCTATCTCCCCATAATAAAACGCGGAGCCATCGCTCATCCCCCTCGTAAAACTTGGCAAGGTACTTGTAGGTATTTAGTAGAGAAGTGTGGTTAACATTTAACCGCGGTTAAAGTTAACCGGCTTCAAGCAAACGGACTCAGAGGGCTTCGACAAGAAGCCGGATATCAACATCGTGAGAGGTGAGCTCGTGTAATAATATTTAGCTTTATAAATTTCTAGATTAAATACGCGTGCGAAATGTTAACATTTTATTCACAAGAACTTCTAATACGCACACAAGACGTTTTTGTTGTTGAATTTAGGATATAATCTCAGTTATTTATTTATTTATTTATTTATTTATTTATTTATTTATTTAATGTTGTTGAATTTAAGATATAATCTTAAATTCAACAACTTTCCTCTCGGCTTTCCTGACCGGACGCTCGAGGTTTTTAAACAGAAAAGAAAGACGCGTGTGTTATAAATTTACGACCATGTCTCCGTACCTCTTTGCCGTAACCATGACTACTAGAATTTGTTTTTTTTAGGAATCTCACGTGGGGATCTTATTGGATTGTAAAAGTGTAACAACGCTTTCCACCTTTAGAGCTAAATCAGCAAACACACACGACACTTTATTTTTACACTTTGGAAAGACCGAATTTGCGTTACGGGTTGGAGACTTCTCGGGGTATTGATCAATTCCTTTTATGTCTTGCAGCATACCAAAGTTCGTTCAAGACAGGTGCGGCTTTAGTTGTAGAATAGGCGCCTTGACTAACACCAGAAAAGTCTTACGTAAAATTTGTCGTGGTGTATCGCTGATATATTCACAAAAATATTTAGTGATATATTCACTAAAAATAATAAAATCAATTGTTCCTAGTTTCTATTTGTTCTATACACATTTCACTCTTGCTAGCCGCCGTTTTATATATGTCGGGTGCAGGTAACTTTTAGCGCTTTCACCTGAGCAGCTTTAGGCCCATTTGAACAGCGAACCTGCATAGAGCAATACCTTTAGGCATACAGTTCACGTACACGCATATAATTAGTGCATGAATACGGGTCCGGTATGTAATCGGGGAGACCAGTTTGAATACAGGTCCTTCATCCCATATCACCATATCAGTAAACTGGTCAACCTGTATACTTATTTATACACGTTCTTTTCAGTGGGAATATGTCATTAAAGACTTGTGTTATCTTTTAAGTCGTGCACATGTACAGGGTGTCACAAAAGATAATTTATGCGGTCTTTTTTACTGCAAAAACTAAACTAGGCATCGCCGAACGCTCATTCTCCGCCCAAAGGTAGAGCCAGAGGGTCACAACCAGATGCCAAAGTTTCCGGCCCGATCAAGATAGCTTAATCAAAAGTTATAAGTGATTTCACTGAAAATTTCAAGCGGGAAAATGGAGCCCATTTTTGCCTGTCGCCGGTTTCTGGTGCCATACAGCCTCATGTGTTCGAAAACTCCGTCGGCCGCCATTTTCCCATTGAAATTTTCAGAAAATCACTTATGACTTTTGATGAAGTTATTGGGATCGGGCTGAAACTCTGGCATTTGGTTTGTGACCTGTAGCTCTACCTTTGGGCGGAGAATGAGCATTCGGCAATGCCTAGTTTATGTTTGCGGTAAAAAAGATCGTTGCAAATTTTCTTTTGTGACACCCTGTATATTGACATTTTATTCACCTAAATAGAATACGTTAACTAATTTTTTCAGTAATTGGTTTTCAAAATCGTTCGTTATATTAGAGTAACGTTTTGTCGGCAAGAGCGCGCTTATAAATTCTAATAGTGTCGGGGAGTAATGCTTTCTCAGAATATTGAATTTTATTAGTCTATGTAAATACAATATCGAAACCCATCTTCCTGGCTTGTGGCACAAACACATGGATAGCAATCATCGTTTTTCCTTGTCACACTGCAAATAGAAGTACGTAGACGACATAGGTTAGTAATATATTTTTACGCCAAACAATTTTCACTACAAGGCATAGTGAAACGAATTTTAAACACCTGCTGTATTGAAACAGCCTTGCATTTCTAAAAATGTGCATACCCTTCTCTGTATTCTCATCATCCGTGGCCGTCATGGCATTCTTCGAGCGTGGGCGCTCTAGCGAAGACAGTAAAATAAAAGGCTACATTGTGCCACCTCTAATGCACAGGTTAAAACATGCGTTCCTGATTCCGAGGGTTTACCCGACGTTTCAGACGTTCCGAGGATTTACCTGACTGAGGGTTTCCGAGGTAGTACAAAGCTTACGCTTTTGTATCTGCCTCCCGAAGTCGTCAACTACGCCCCAACAAAATTGACGAGCTTGGGAGGTGGGTAAAGCTTTGCATGAAATCAATTTTGTAGGTGAGTTTGAGACGCAGTCTGTCCACTTGTATTTGTCTCGTCTATTTTTCTTTAAGTTTCCTTTTCAATCGGATGGTTTAATCACTATGACTAATTGTACATGACTCTAAGAACGAAAAAAGCGGCGAGCGCGCTGCTTTCCTTCGTGTGTTTGAAGGTTTGAAGGTGTGCAGACATTTCACCCCCTGGATGGAATCTCTGCACAAACCTTTTTTCCTTTTGCTGTAAACACCATACGAGGCTGCAGATCGTCAATAAATGGATTTTCGTCATTGCGATTGCACCGCTAAATCCCTCTCGCAAACGCGACTCTCCCTAACAAAGCAAAAAAAAAAAAGAAAGAAAAAAAAACTGCGCGCATTGCGCCGACGTTGGAAGTTTGAAGTACGTGACCGTTTTCGTCAGTGAGAGCCGGACCGACAATCACGCGATTCACGCACTTCCGCATTTTGCGGTACGCGCGACTGGCCCAGCATGCCGTTTCGTACACTGCGATATTAATATAATTAGTGTTGTTTCGCGCACGACACACACTTTCGTACATTTCTTTCTTAGACGATAATGATAATCTGTCATATGGTACATTAACAGCTAGGATCTCGACACTGCTAAACTCTGCACAGGTGGAATGACCCTGGTCACACGAACTTCGTTTTTGTTAAACAATATCTTAAACGTAATTTGTACATTCTATTTTACTAATATCAAGTTACTTCAAAATTGTTGCGTCATGTGGTAGGGAAACGATTTATCTGGTTCGTAGAGGTGATGTTATTGAAATAAATACTGTTTTCCCAAAATTTGCATCGACAAAGCTCAAGTGAAATTTTTGTAATGAAGTTCAGCTTACAAATCCCTCTCGACAAAAACTTTGTTGGTCCCAAAACACTCTTGGCTCCACATTAGAAGTATTGAATGGGAGGCCCCTGAAAAAAATAAGAAAATAAGCGCTGACGTTTTTATTGTTAGAAATATTTGATTATGGAATAAATAACTACGATTTATAGGCAATTTGTACCTCAGTAAGTGACCGTCGTGTAATTCACTCCCAAAGAGTTACGAAATTGTAACTGTAATGCAGAAAGCCAAATCAAATCATTCTAAAAAAAACATCATTGTGGATACCACCTAACATAAAACAAGGCCGTTCGGTAAATATTAGCATTATTATTATTATTTCAAACTACACTTAAACTGAGTCTCTCACTAACCCCAAAACAAGAGCAAACTTAAATATATAAATAAATAAATTACAAATATAAAGAAAACAAACCTAATTTGTAATACATAGAATTAAGTTTTGCTTTAAATATTTCTAAACATTGTGTGATAAATGATTTAAAATATATTAAATTAAGTGTGCCTATGCTTCCTAGAACAAAACGATTTGCATATTCAGACATACTGGTACTCAAAAAAATACTTCAAACCCTCGGCTCTTGTCATATGTATAGATCCATGGGAATGACTCCTTGCAAGTAATGTTAATTGTGACAATGTTATAGGTATATTTCACAAGTCACATGAAAGCCTTTTTCTTGATAGCACCTCGATTGCACCACCTTGATAGCACCATTAATGCAAATAGGTAATTACGACTGTACGTATTCTAAACACTGGCATATTAGTAAACTAATACACCAAGCCGTAGTAAAAAAATTAAAGCTCGGTCATTAGTATACGCGCTCACTCACGCAACCACGAGTCATGGCATGATAAGTTTCAGCTCATTTGTGTAACTTAAAACAAACTGCAATAGCGTCCAAAAAGTGACTAATCATGTCATAACCAATAGTACCATACGGAGCAGAAGCGGCCCGAAGATAGCGTTCCTCAGACATTAGCACAGGTTACCGCGATTAGTTGTTTAATGTTGGTGGGACTTTATACTGTTAGGTTGATATAAAGTCTTGCACGAAGGAGCGAAGCCAACTGGGTCGTTTTTAACGTTGGCTAATAACCTGAATCCCCGCCAGTGCGCTACCCAGAACGCACTGCCGGCCGCTTGCACATCGCCCTCTTCCCCCCTTATTTTTCTCGATACACGTGATCACCATATATGTTTTAAAATGAGAAGTATTTTATACTTCCCAGAAGATAGGAAACAATTGGTACTTACATAGCGTGATACGCCATGGTTCCGAACAATCACCAAAGTTGCAATGAAAACGGCGTTCATACTCGTGTACTTCAGTAAATCGACTCTGAATGCGCTGTCAAGAAAATTATTGTTTGTGTCTGACTTTAGACTTGACAAGTGACAAAATGTTTACAATCTTGTATTTTTACACTTCATCCTTCTTTTGATATGTCTGCGCACACTGACAATTATCTTAACAAGATAGACGCGTCCGATTACATGGTTTCACTCGGTTTTGCATCTGTATTTTGTTTTTACTCAAGTGTTCAGTGTACGGAACAAGTATACCACCCAAAAAATAGAAAAAAACTCGTATTTGAAATTTTTTACTTAAATATTATTTCGAAAATGTCACTACATTCGGTGGAAAAGTCATAATACTGTCACGCGCATATAGCTGAATATAGCCGGGTTTGTTTCAAATTATAAGGTACGTTAAGTGAAGATATACTTCATGATGCACTTTGCGGAAGTAAAATATATTAATTTTGTAATATTTTAGTAATACGTGACAATACAGTACAATAACTCTATTTTATCATCAATCGATGAAAGGGAAGGCTTGGAAAAGAAACTGCAAAACAGCTACACGGGTGCCCAGTCAACTACAATACGCACACAAACAACAGCCGAACAAAAATTACAATAAAAAATAATTTTTTTGCACAGAGTAGAATTAAAACTAAGTCAAACAAAATTAAAAAATACAACTAAAAGGAATGCACATTGACACAATATACATACAATTCGGTCAAATGCATGTAGATATTAACAATTTGAGAATAAATATCGTTGATGATCAATGGTTTACCATTAACCGACAACTATTTTCAAACGTCTTTTACAGCCTCCAACCTAAGCGTCTGACTAACGTCTAGAAAATTTTATATATCGGAAGCTTGAAACCTTGTAAAGCTAACGAGAGAAATACATGCAGTGTGCATGAGTAACTGTAAAAGTTACGAGTCATGTCTGTCAATACGCCTTGCAAGTAAGTATAATCAATCATAATTTTTAATACATGACAATTGGGGATTATACGTGAATCAACCAAAACACCAAGGTTACGTACAACGGAATACCTGATAATGTCAAAGCCATCTGGGCACTGAGGATGATCATCATATCACCCGCGTTCTTTCTCATCGCTACCTTGTACCTGTTACGTAAGTGGTACAATTTAGACCCTGCCACGCTTCTCAGGTTCTTCAAGTGTTTCTGTATTTGAATTATTTAGTACCTCTCGATGACGCTCAGCAAAGTTTAAATTACAACTACAGGTTGATTTTTTACTAACTAGAAAGTTTATTAACAAATGTGAGTTTATTATCCGTCTCAATGTGAGGATTATTCCCTTATATTATGTCGCACTGGACGTAATACTCACTTACACAGAGCGCATTATTATACTTTTTGCTCCTTTTCTTTAATGAATTTGTTCGAATTTAAATCATACTTAACTGGTCCAGACAATATTCAAAACGAGCCTGGAATCAATATTCCCCAGCATGAGCCAACAAAGTTATTAAAATACACGAACACACAAACATGCAAACAGTCTTTCATAGCAAACCCAATGCTCCAAGAAGAGCGTTGGCCGCAGAAGAGTGGGAACGGTACACATCACTTCTAATTAGATGTGCCAATTATAGAAATCTTTTTGATGGCATTGTTGTTGTTTGCGGGTTTCATGGCGCAACAGCAACGAAGGCCATACTGCGCCAGACTAAATTAACTGATAAAGCTCCTATGGTCACCTCATTACAAAAAAACAATCTTGAAAATATCTGGAACTAGATCTGGTGTATAAGGCCAGTACTAGTAATAAATGATAAAACTCGATCAAGAGGAACGAGAGGGTGGTTTCCCAGCAAAAGAGCGGGATGAAATGGAATACAAAATCTAAAAAACTCTGGAAAATGAGCACGTCGTTCAGTGTCAAATTCTGGGCAGAGCCACAAAATGTGGAGAATAGTAAGATGGTCTCCACAGTGCTCACAAACTGGTGGATCCTCCCCATAAAGGAGATATCTGTGTGTAAGAAAAGAGTGCCCAATTCGAAGCCGGCACAATACAACTTCGTGAAAGCGGTTCTTAAGTGAGGAGCTCTCCCAAGATCCAAGGACTGGTTTGCTTACATGGAGCTTGTTATTAGACTCCATGGCCCACTCTGTCTGCCATAAACGAAAAAGTGACGACTTAATTAATGATTTGATATCCTGATAGGGCAAGCTAGCTTGATATTGAGAGCAGTTACCTGAAGATGCAGCGAGCCTGTCTGCCTCCTCATTACCCTTTATTCCCACATGACTCGGAACCCAGCAGAATTTTATATTGTGACCTTTACGTAAGGCTCCGTTAAGTTTACTTCGCACCTGTTCCACAAGCATATTCTTAGTGGCTTTTAGAGAGCATATTGCAGAAATGGCGCTCTGAGAGTCCACAAATATTACGGCCCGTCTAGTTTTAGTCTTCAGAATATAATCCAATGCAAAAGACACAGCATAGATTTCAGCAGTAAATATACTCGCGAATTCCTCTAGACGTTTGACTTTAACAAAACGACCTGAATGCACGGCACAACCGACAAACGATGAAGTCTTGGCACCGTCCGTGTAAAAGTGAACATAATCTTTATATTTCTCTTCCAGGTCAAGGAATTCCTGCTGAATTGCAAGAGCTGATATGCTATTCTTATTGAACTTAGTGAAAGTCCAGTCGCAGAAGACACGCACTATATTCCAGGGCGCGACACAGACTGTGTTCTGAATTAGGTTAAGTTCGTCCAGGCGAAGTTGAAGTGAGGAACAAACTTGCTCTATACGAAAACTTAAGGGTCTGACAATGCTTGGCTTATTTTCAAAGAGACGGTAGAATTGGGACCTTTGTACGGAATGATACGTTGGGTGATCAGGGTTTGCTAGGATCCTAGACGCGTAGGTTAGGCTGAGGTATTGACGTCTTTTACACAGCGACATCTCATTTGATTCCGCATACAAACTGAGTACAGGCGATGTCCGAAAAGCACCCGTTGCCAAACGCAAGCCAAGATGATGTACAGGATCCAACATCTTGAGAGCAGATGGGCGAGCTGATCCGTACACCACGGCGCCATAATCAAGACGAGAT
This sequence comes from Ixodes ricinus, assembly GCA_037355805.1. Taxonomy (NCBI): domain Eukaryota; kingdom Metazoa; phylum Arthropoda; class Arachnida; order Ixodida; family Ixodidae; genus Ixodes; species Ixodes ricinus. The sequence goes on along the minus strand of JAZHYW010005966.1, from coordinate 4,397 downwards.
CGCACAAGCGCGTTGTACAAATGCAAAAGACATTTCCGATCTGAGCCCCATGATTTATGAGCCAAAACTTTCAGAAGGTTTGTGGAACGAAGGCAAATTTCTTTGAGAAATTTCAGGTGGGGAATGAAGGTAAGTTTTTTGTCAAATATGACACCAAGAAATCTGTGCTCCTTCCTAACAGGAATCAGAGTCCCGTTTAGTTCCAAAGCTGGGTCCAAGGAGAGCCCGCGACGTAAGGAAAAAGGCACACAGACTGTCTTTGCAACAGAGAACTTGAAACCATTTTCGTCTGCCCACTTACAAAGTTTGTTTATAGCCAGTTGTAACTGCCGCTCACAACTAGAAAGATTGCAAGAAGATGAGGAGATCTGTATATCGTCAGCATAAAGAGAGTAGGAAATAGACTGAGGTAACACTCGTGCGAGAGAATTCATTTTTAGTACAAACAAAGTGACGCTCAAAATGCCTCCCTGTGGGACTCCATTTTCTTGAACAAAAGGTTTAGACAGGGTGCTGCCAAGCCGGACTTGAAAGGTTCTGTTTGTTAGAAAGTTCTTAATGCATTGCAACATCCTACCACGGATATTGCAAGCATACAAGTCCTTCAGGATACCATATCTCCAAGTGGTATCATACGCCTTGTCTAAGTCAAAAAACACTGCAACACAGTGCTGCTTGTTCACAAATGCCTCGCGTATAACGGTTTCCAGGCGAACCAAATTATCGAGAGTAGATCGACCTCGGCGAAACCCGCACTGATTTTTGTCAAGGACCTTTTGCTTTTCTAATATGTATACTAACCGCCTGTTTATAAGCCTTTCAAATGTTTTTCCAACACAGCTCGTCAGAGCAATTGGGCGGTAACTTGATGGTAGTGAAGGGTCTTTCTGTGGCTTTAGGAGCGGGATGACATGTGCATGCTTCCAGGCATGGGGAAAGCAGGCTTTTTCCCACAATAAATTGAAGAACAAGAGAAGACTTTTCAGGGACTCAGGAGAAAGGCGACGAAGCATTTCATAATGAACTGCGTCGGGCCCTGGAGCAGAAACCCTCGTTATGTCGAGTGCCATCTCAAGTTCACACTGCGTAAAAGGCTGGTTATAAGGCTCCGAGTCTCCTCCAGACATGGAGATGTTTTGTTGCTCTGCACGAGATTTAAATCTACTGAACGAATCACTGTAGTTTGCTGAGCTGGATGTATTATAAAAATGTTCACCAAGGATGTTGCCGATGTCAACTAAAGATGAAGAAGGGGCATCAAGAGTAGGAATTGCAAAGCACCTATAGTCTCCATTTATTTTCCTGTATCTATCCCATACCTCCTTGGCTGGCACAAAACTATTTATAGAAGAAACATACTTCATCCAGGATTTCCATTTTGACTGCTTCCTGGTCCAACGGGCTTTAGCTCTCCGCTGCCTGAACTCTGCGAGATTATGTGATGTGGGATACCTGCGAAATTTGCCCCAAGCCCTGTTTTGATCCGCTAAGGTTGTGGCACACTCCTTGTTCCACCATGGTTTGCATTTTTTCGGCACATTACCAGAGGTTCGTGGAATAGACACCTCAGCAGCATTTAGTATCTGCTCAGTAATATACAGTGTAGCATCTTCGGGCGACATAGAAGAAAGCAGAGAAGGGTCCAAAGTGGAATGTAACCCAAAAAGTGACCAGTCAGCTTTATCTAACTTCCACCTAGGGATACGTTTCAAAAGTGAGGGCAGCTGAACAACGCTCTCTAAAACGATCGGAAAGTGATCACTGCCGAAAGGGTTGTTGAGTACATTCCAAGTAAAGCAAGGAAACAATGAGGGGGATAAAATCGACAGATCTATGGATGTAAATGTGGTGTGAGCTGCACTGAAAAACGTTGGCTCTCTCCCATTAAGAAGGCATAGCCCAGATGCCAATAAAAAACGTTCGACTACACCTCCACGAGAGTCTTGACGAATATTACCCCATAGGGGGTGATGGGCATTAAAATCGCCTAGAATCATAAAGGGTTGTGGGAGCTGACCTACAAGACCCTGCAATTCACTAAGATGTAATGGGGTGTTAGGTGGTAAATAAAGTGATACTACAGTTATGAGGCGGTCTAAAAGAAGGCGCACTGCCACGGCTTCAAGTGGTGTACAGAGTGGTACCTCAGAGCAGGCGACCCCACCCTGTACAACCACTGCCACGCCACCAGAGGGAGTATCACTAAGACGATCTTTCCTAAACACTCGGTGACGTCTTAAAATATGAGGAGAGCGATCATGAAGATGAGTTTCCTGAAGAGCAAGAGCTATCGGCCGAAGCTCATCCATGAAATGATTTATATCATCAATATTTCTTAAAAGGCCGCGACAGTTCCATTGCATAAAATTTACTTTTGCCATTTATAATATTTGTTTATATCGTAAAATGTGAATCAATAAAACTCGGTAGTAAAAAGATTAAAACTAGGAAGAGAGACCAGTTGGATTACTTCGGCGCAGTAACCGGTTTTTTGTTCTTCCCTGCACGGGTCTGCGTCTGCCACTCCATGCTATCTGAGTCAGAAGCAGGAGCAGCCGAATCGTCCAACTCCATGGAGAGGTCTGCCTCTTGAGTCGTGTCGCTGGTGTTAGCCAGCGTTTTCTTCCGACTTGGATCACGGGGAGCCAGGCCCCGGCCGCGACCAGCCGAAGAGGCAGCGGAGGTGCTGGGCAGAGCGTCTTTCAGCTCTGCCTGCTCCGGCCCCTTGAGTACTGCGGGAGCGGCACGAGGGTTGTGCCGCTCTTTGGAGGAGGCCCTCTCCAGTGAGTTGGGGCGAGAATGTCGCTCCTTCTCACTGGGGGAAGGCGTCGAAGTAAGGACTGGCAATGGCGTTGCCTGCCTGTCCTTAGACTTCAGGGCAGCTGGTGTGCTCCCTCCAGAAGGTGGGGGGAGCTGCTGCCCCTGCGGGGGTGTTGGGGCCCGAAGGGCCACTGTCAGGACTTCAGGCGAGACCTGGGTGGCCTTTGATTCCGTTCGCGGTGGAGGGCCCCTGCGCACCGCGTCGGAGTACGTACCTTTCGAAAGAAAGGAGAATCTTTGCTTAGCCTCTGGATATGATATGTTTTCTTTGGCTCTTAGGGTAAGGATTTCTTTTTCTTGTCGCCACAAGGGGCAAGAGCGAGAGTAGGCAGGGTGAGGACCCTTGCAGTTGGCACAGGAAACGGCATCTTCACAGATGTCGGCTAGATGGTCGTGGCTGCCGCACTTTGCGCACGTCTCCTTCCCTCGACAGCTGCGCGATCCGTGGCCAAAGCGCTGGCAACGGAAGCACCGCTGGGGGTTGGGGACATAGGGGCGGATGCGGCAGTTAAGGTATCCTGCCTTGATAGTTTCTGGTAGTGTGTGTCGTTCAAATGTAAGGATGACGTGTTTCGAAGGGATTTCCTCACCATTTTTCCGGAAAATAATGCGCTTAACGGCCACAACGCCAACACCTTGGAGTCCCTCGAGGAGTTCTTCCTCACTAGTGTGCAAGAAGTCGTCCTCAGAGAGGACCCCACGGATGGTGTTGAGCGTGCGGTGAGGGCTAACCGACACTTTGACATCAAGAAAACTAGTCAGCTTCAGGATGGCTTCACTTTGTTTCTTGGTGGTTACCTCCACTAGGAGGTCTCCAGAGTGTTGCTTTTTAGCCTTGTAGGAATACCCGACAAGGTTTTCCAGTACCTTTGCAACAACAAAAGGCGACAGCTTTGCAACAGGTTTTTGTTCATCGAGCGAATGAACAATGAAAAACTTTGTGAATGTTTCTGCTTCAGAATCTTTTTCAATGGTCTTGGGTTCAAGACAACGCCTTTTAAAGGCTTGCCCTGAACGGGGTTTGGAAGAGAGGGGCGCCATAGGAGGGCAAGGAGTGTTCGGAATCCGCGGTGCACCGCCCACCACCGAGCCCAACAAGGGGTTAGGTAACGCACCATAACAAGAAGGGCTTGGCTGGAGACGTTACACTAACAGTGCTGCCGGGAAACTATACCCAAGTGTGGGTCAAGACAGAGGTCCATCGCCACCCAAGGTTAGCCCTTGCCGCCAAAGAGGGGTGAAATAGGAGTAAGAGAAATGAGAGAGAAGTAAAAGAAACAGGAAAGGTAAAAGTGAAAGATTGGAGGGGATAGTAGAAGAAAAGGCGACTAGACTGAATCATCCTGGCCGGGCCTTACCAGGACTCCCGTCTACGAGAAGCGGGGGCCGAAGTGGTGTATTGCCTCACCCGGGGGGCCCCGAAGGGTCCAAACCTACCCCGGGCTCGGCTCAACCACCAGGATGCCCTTTTCCCCGGACACGGGAAAGCCACGCACAGCCAGACGTGGGCGGGCGAACCCGCATGGCTCGGGGTCCGTGGAGACGCCACTCTCCAAACACCTGCTTTCACAGGTGCC
>JAZHYW010005964.1:0-29203 GCA_037355805.1 Ixodes ricinus | reverse complement strand
GTATATTGACTTTTTATTCACCTAAACAAAATGTGTTAATTGTTTTTCAGTAAATGGTTTTCAAAATTGTTTGTTATATTAGAGTAACGTTTTGTCGGCAAGAGCGCGCTTATCAATTCTAATAGTGTCTGGGCGTAATGCTTTCTCAGAATATCGTATTTTATTAGTCGATGTAAATACAATGTCGAAACCCATCTTCCTGGCTTGTGACACAAACACATGGATAGCAATCATCTTTTTCCTTGTCACACTGCAAATAGAAGTACGTAGATAACATAGGTTAGTAATATATTTTTACGCCAGACAATTTTCACAACAAGGCATAGTGAAACGAACTTTAAAAACCTGCTGTATTGAAACAGCCTTGCATTTCTGAAAACGTGCATACCCTTCTCTGCATTTTCATCATCCGTGGCCGTCATGGCATTCTTCGAGCGTGGGCGCTCTAGCGAAGACAGTAAAATAAAATGCTACATTGTGCCACCTCTAATGCACAGGTTAAAACATGCGTTCCTGATTTCGAGGGTTTACCCGTCGTTTCAGACGTTCCGAGGATTTACCCGACCGAGGGTTTACCCGACCGAGGGTAGGTACAAAAGCTTACGCTTTTGTACCTCCTCGAAGTCGTCAACTACGCCCCAACAAAATTGACGAGCTTGGAGGTGGGTAAAGCTTTGCATGCAAATCAATTTTGTAGGTGAGTTTGAGACGCAGTCTGTCCACTTGTATTTGTCTCGTCTATTTTTCTTTAAGTTTCCTTTTCGAATCGGATGGTTTAATCACTATGACTAATTGTACATGACTCTAAGAACGAAAAAAGCGGCGAGCGCGCTGCTTTCCTTTGTGTGTTTGAAGGTTTGAAGGTGTGCAGACATTCCACCCCCTGGATGGAATCTCTGCACAAACCTTTCTTTCATTTTGCTGTAAACGCCATACGAGGCTGCAGATCATCAATAAATGAATTTTCGTCATTGCGATTGCACCGCTAAATCCCTCTCGCAAACGCGACTCTCCCTAACAAAGCAAAAAAAAAAAAGACAGAAAAAAAAACTGCGCGCATTTCGCCGACGTTGAAAGTTTGAAGTACGTGACCGTTTTCGTCAGTGAGAGCCGCACCGACAATCACGCGATGCACGCACTTCCGCATTTTGCGGTACGCGCGACTGGCCCAGCATGCCGTTTCGTACACTGCGATATTAATATAATTAGTGCTGTTTCGCGCACGACACACATTTTCGTACATTTCTTTCTTAGACGATAACGATAATCTGTCATATGGTACATTAACAGCTAGGATCTCGACACTGCTAAACTCTGCACAGGTGGAATGACCCTGGTCACACGAACTTCGTTTTTGTTAAACAATATCTTAAACGTAATTTGTACACTCTATTTTACTAATATCAAGTTACTTCAAAATTGTTGCGTCATGTGTGTAGGGAAACGATTTATCTGGTTCGTAGAGGTGATGTTATTGAAATAAATACTGTTTTCCCAAAATTTGCATCGACAAAGCTCAAGTGAAATTTTTTGTAATGAAGTTCAGCTTACAAATCCCTCTCGACAAAAACTTTGTTGGTCCCAAAACACTCTTGGCTCCACATTAGAAGTATTGAATGGGAGGCCCCTGAAAAAAATGAATTTGCGCTGACGTTATTTATTGTTAGAAATATTTGATTATGGAATAAATAACTACGATTTATAGGCAATTTGTACCTCAGTAAGTGACCGTCGTGTAATTCACTCCCAAAGAGTTACGAAATTGTAACTGTAATGCAGAAAGCCAAATGAAATCATTCTAAAAAAAACATCATTGTGGATACCACCTAACATAAAACAAGGCCGTTCGTTAAATATTAGCATTATTATTATTATTTCAAACTACACTTAAACTGAGTCTCTCACTAACCCCAAAACAAGAGCAAACTTAAATATATAAATAAATAAATTACAAATATAAAGAAAACGCCTGGTCCGACTTGGTGTTTACGTTCTTCCCATAATTTATATTACCCTTACCAGCGCGCTCTCCAGTCCACGTATTTAACCAGTATACAAACCAAATTTGTAATACATAGAATTAAGTTTTGCTTTAAATATTTCTAAACATTGTGTGATAAATGATTTAAAATATATTAAATTAAGTGTGCCTATGCTTCCTAGAACAAAACAATTTGCATATTCAGTCATACTGGTACTCAAAAAAATACTTCAAACCCTCGGCTCTTGTCATATGTATAGATCCATGGGAATGACTCCTTGCAAGTAATGTTAATTGTGACAATGTTATAGGTATATTTCACAAGTCACATGAAAGCCTTTTTCTTGATAGCACCTCGATTGCACCACCTTGATAGCACCATTAATGCAAATAGCTAATTACGACTGTACGTATTCTAAACACTGGCATATTAGTAAACTAGTACACCAAGCCGTAGTAAAAAAAATTAAAGCTCGGTCATTAGTATACGCGCTCACTCACGCAACCACGAGTCATGGCATGATAAGTTTCAGCTCATTTGTGTAACTTAAAACAAACTGCAATAGCGTCCAAAAAGTGACTAATCATGTCATAACCAATAGTACCATACGGAGCAGAAGCGGCCCGAAGATAGCGTTCCTCAGACATTAGCACAGGTTAGCGCGATTAGTTGTTTAATGTTGGTGGGACTTTATACTGTTAGGTTGATATAAAGGCTTGCACGAAGGAGCGAAGCCAACTGGGTCGTTTTTAACGTTGGCTAATAACCTGAATCCCCGCCAGTGCGCTACCCAGAACGCACTGCCGGCCGCTTGCACATCGCCCTCTTCTCCCCTTATTTTTCTCGATACACGTGATCACCATATATGTTTTAAAATGAGAAGTATTTTATACTTCCCAGAAGATAGGAAACAATTGGTACTTACATAGCGTGATACGCCATGGTTCCGACATATCACCAAAGTTGCAATGAAAACGGCGTTCATACTCGTGTACTTCAGTAAATCGACTCTGAATGCGCTGTCAAGAAAATTATTGTTTGTGTCTGACTTTAGACTTGACAAGTGACAAAATGTTTACAATCTTGTATTTTTACACTTCATTCTTCTTTTGATATGTCTGCGCACAATGACAATTATCTTAACAAGATAGACGCGTCCGATTACATGGTTTCACTCGGTTTTGCATCTGTATTTTGTTTTTACTCAAGTGTTCATTGTACGGAACAAGTGTACCACCCAAAAAATGAAAAAAACTCGTATTTGAAATCTTTTAACTAAATATTATTTCAAAAATGTCACTACAATAGGTGCAAAAGTCATAATAGTGTCACGCGCATATAGCTGAATATAGCCGGGTTTGTTTCAAATTATAAGGATACGTTAAGTGAAGATATACTTCGCGATGCACTTTGCGCAAGTAAAATATATTAATTTTGTAATATTTTAGTGATACTGATAATACAGTACAATAACTCTATTTTATCATCAATCGATGAAAGGGAAGGCTTGGAAAATAAACTGCTAAAACAGCTACACGGTTGCCTAGCCAACTACAATAACACACAAACAACAGCCGAACAAAAATTACAATAAAAAATATTTTTTTTTGCACAGAGTAGAATTAAAATTAAGTCAAGCGAAATTAAAAAATACAACTAAAAGGAATGCACATTGACACAATATACATACAATTCGGTCAAATGCATGTAGATATTAACAATTTTAAGAATAAATATCGTTGATGATTAATGGTTTACCATTAACCAACAACTATTTTCAAACGTATTTTACAGCCTCCAACCTAAGCGTCTGACTAACGTCTAGAAATTTTATATATCGGAAGCTTGAAACCTTGTAAAGCTGACGAGAGAAATAGATGCAGCGTGCATGAGTAACTGTAGAAATTACGAGTCATGTCTGTCAATACGCCTTGCAAGTAAGTATAATCAATCATAATTTTTAATACATGACAATTAGGGATTATACGTGAATCAACCAAAACACCAAGGTTACGTACAACGGAATACCTGATAATGTCAAAGCCATCTGGGCACTGAGGATGATCATCTTATCACCCGCGTTCTTTCTCATCGCTACCTGGTACCTGTTGCGTAAGTGGTACAATTTAAACCCTGCCACGCTTCTCAGGTTCTTCAAGTCTTTCTGTATTTGAATTATTTAGTACCTCTCGATGACGCTCAGCAAAGTTTTAATTACAAGCACAGGTTGATTTTTTACTAACTACAAAGTTTATTAACAAATGTGAGTTTATTATCCGTCTCAATGTGAGGATTATTCCCTTATATTATATCGCCCTGGACGTAATACTAACTTACACAGACACATTATTATACTTTTGCTCCTTTTCTTTAATGAATCTGTTCGAATTTAAATCAGACTTAACTGGTCCAGACAATATTCAAAACAAGCGTGGAATCAATATTCCCCAGCATGAGCCAACAAAGTTATTAAAAGACACGAACACGCAAACATGCGAACAGTCTTTCATAGCAAACCCAATGCTCCAAGAAGAGCGTTGGCCGCAGAAGAGTGGGAACGGTACACATCACTTCTAATTAGATGTTGCAATTATAAAAAACTTTTTGATGGCAGAACAAACGGCAACCATAGATGTGCATGACCTCCAACATCTACCAGCAAACGCGGATGTATATGTGCACCTGTGCAGAGTGAAAATCCTTAACGTTTCGTAAAGAGAAATCAACTTTAAATCGCAAGACGCTGGCAGTCGCCGATCGCGTCCAAAGTGCTCCCTGTTTATGGCGTACAGCAAACACATCTCTGAAAGCTGTGCATGCTGTTCTAAATATTTCTGGCATGAAAAACATGACCACGAGGAAAAGCGAGAATGATATTCGTGCACAAATTTCACACATGAACAACTTAAAAATTCTACTTTTGCTTTTTATATCAGAGTCCTCCTCACTTATTTAGAGCCAAACATAGGAACGAGAGTGTTCTGAGTGTGTGCTTAAACATAAATTATCCTGGGTGATTTATATCATCTGCTTTGCTATGCGTTTTTCAAGTTGTGCAGCAGATATTCTTAATAAAGATGATGGTGTATGATTTCGCATTCAATGAGTATTATTACGAATCTAGTTTACCTAAGGGAAAAGCGTAATGCTTGAGATTAACTTGTATGTTTATTTTAGCTCAGAAGACATTAATCTATTAAATATTGTAACATAACGTATAGCGCTCCCTACAGTATATATTTTTCCAGGATCATATGTATCGGTAAAATAAACTTTGGGTTTGGGTGCACTCAACATGAGCATCTTCTCACTGTGATGTTGTACTTATGTAAGTAACCCAAGAAATGCTTTATTGTATTGGTTATATTGCTTTATTAGATAATATTTTAATGTTAAGCTAAATATCTTTGCACATTCTGTCAGGCCACGTTAAACAAAGAAAGGGCAATGCCATGATACACAGAAAATAATGTGCAGTTACGAAGGGCTGCACTGCATAACAAATTTAGGAAATAAATAAAATATGTTTTGCATTTGTTGAATATAAAGTAAACGACGCCAATTACAATTTCAGCTATTAATCAATCTTGAAGTGTAGTTTGTTAAACAAAAATGTTTACTTCAGCCGCAGACGCAGGTTCGTTGATTTTCTGTGGCATAAGCGAAATGGCTTGATTGTACCCAATAGTGTCTGCTGCGCCAAACAGACACTGGCCTGATGTTAAAGTGGCTGGAACACGTATAATATACTTCACTTGTTTGAGGTTTAAAAATTTCGCCCCGACAGTTCATTTTAGGCCAAAATTTCACATAAAGTTTACCTTCATACAGGGGTACTTGTTCCCATCTGCGTGGCGAAAGCGCTGAATTGTTACATTTTTGGATAGTCACAACTTACCAAATTACCCGCTTAGAAAAATTAATTGCTACTTAAATAATAATTGATTAATTGTAGGGTAATAGATTAAGTGCCTTGCCCTAAATTAAGGATGGCCATGAAATGTCAATATCAAGTCAATGATGGTTATTTCGGTGCATCGTATGGTGTATTTGACGCAATCATATGTATGAATTTTGATAGATCAAATATTTTCAGCGGATTCCATGCGCAAAATGAATTGGGGTGTGGTCTTCAGAAGCTCAGTCAAATATTTCAAACATCCTGAAGTTAGTAACCCCGCATCCTCAGTGCTTGGGTGAGCTTACTTTTACACCTTCTTAAATTCCTACTTCGAGAGGATCCTGTTTTATTTTTACAATTATGAAATTGCATTTCTTTTTCAACGTGATGCGATGATTATATAAGATGGCCAAGTCAAATTACGAGTAATAGTGTTTTTTTGGTGCACTGCAGTTTCGAGGACTAGAGACGTGCAAGAAGATATATGATAATCTATACACCGGAATTTATAGTAACTGACTACGTTCTCTAACGATTGTGCAGTTAAAGCAATGTAACGTGAGGCTTAAAACAACTTTTTTGGTTTGATATCATGATTCTAAATTTCCAAAGTGCAATGATTCAGACCGGTGTCTTTCAGGTTTTAATGAGACGGGTGCTGTCGTACTGCCAAATAATCAACCGTCTCCGCCTGTTGCCGCCGGCCTGTTCCTTTGAAACGCTTACCAACATTATACTCCCTTCAGTCATGGAGGTTTTTAATTGGATGAGAGATATCTCGTATAATGCTGTAGAACAGCGGTTGGTATACCACTGTTATAAACCAATTAGAGGAACGATCAACTCAAGAATTTCATGTGAAAATACATTTACTGCTACACAAGAAAAAAGCGCGAAAGGAAACGACTGTTATTCGGGTCCTAATTATTACTAACCTCCATCAGATAAATATCATATTTTTGGTGATATTGCCCGAAATTAGCAAACAGAAATTAAACAAAATAGAAGTTCTAACAAAAAGACAATTAACAGTTTGTAGGTACATTGTTTGCTATTATTTTACTAGTTTCATGGTGTCCCCTGTGTGAAACTGTTACGTATATCATAGTAAGAGAAACCTTACCCTGCAGTGATACGCAATATACCACTATAAGATATGTGAACCGTAAAATAGAGCATGACATATGACGCGCCCTTTATCTGAGAGGCATTCTTCATCATGTTAGCGAATGTCCTGTCCAAGAATGCGTCTCCTCAGCATGTAACGCGTTGCGGCGCATCATGTGCCGCTTGTTGAGAACAGGGGAGAAAATTTAATTTTTGTTCTGCTCGAACTAAACACAGGCGGAAAAGCAGTGCCATGACTGGTTAAAGAAAAATTGTGTGAGCGAAATCGCTTGAACAGAGTTAAAATTCTTGGGAAGTGCGTTTGTAGCCGTTCCTCACGAGCCGATATTACAGCTGGTCGTATTCTAACCCGCCGATTTGAAAATATCTACTAAATTTTGACAGCAATATTGAGATAAGCAAGTTTATTTTTTCACGGATTGAAAGTTAGACGTCAGGTTTAACTCGCCAGTCATACTGGCGATGTCATATTTTGCGTCAAGAATTCATAGCCAATCTGGTTTAGAAAAACCGAGAGGCAATCACTTCGAGGAATATGTATCAAAACGTGTTCTAGCGTTTCTGTGGCGACCTCAACGACCGAATTATAAGCATGCGACTTTTGCATACAGGTCACGAGGGTGTGACAATGAAATAATTCAGCTTACTTTATATGAAGTTGCTATGGAAACATTTGGATTTAATCAAGCTCTTCCGTGGTTCAGAAATTTCAGTATTACTTGGAGGGCAAAAAGAGACGAACTAAAGCCATCTTTAAGACTCAGAATATTATAATGCGAAAGCATTAACTGTTCCATGAAGTCAAGCCGGCAAACGGCACCTAAATTCCCATTGGCTGCGACGCGTCACGTGGCTCCATAGCAACGGCGTCATCGTTTCTATTAATGCGAAAGCATCATATGACCCATCCCAAGCAGCACAATTCACCGGTTCAAGCTTGAGCCAGCTTGGGCAGCCGGAAAGTTTCCCCGGCCCAAGCACCGTTTTGCTCAAGGGCAAGCTAGCCCTGAGAGCACTATACCTGCGCAGCTCCTACGGAGCAGAGTAGCGCAATCCTTTGATCCGCGTGTTTTGCCGACAACATGGCCGACAAAGCAGCTCGGCGCGAGTCACGTGGTACTCAGGGTTCCAGGAGGCGGCCCGCCCTATGGGAGAACATATGGAGATCGACGCCCAACACGGCTAATTAAAAAAAATAAACGGCGAGTTCACGCTTTGCAAAACTAGTCTGTCGTGGCCAAGTTGGTAAAGCACTAAACACTTTTTAAAAGTTTTAATAATATCGGATGCGTGTGCAAATTTTTGAGATGGCAATTTCCGAGGCAATGGCGTTTGAAGCAGACGATTTTTTGAGCCGCAAGCGGAGATGGCCTCTTTGGGTTGCCGGAGCGGGTCACGTGGAGGCTGTGACGTCCGCCGCGTCGTCTGCTGCATGATGCCGCTCGTGCAATTTTTAAAAACAAATTGCGTCCTTGCCTGGCACACAACCCAGCGCAAATGATTCTAAAATCTTCCTATGTTATGTAAAAAACTTTTGTCGTTCCGTACATCTCCAACACATTGAAGAAACAACGATTTTCTCACGTTACCCATGCATTTCTGACCGGAGTTGGAACCTCCGGGCGTTCGCCGCTAGTCGCCGAGGGCGGCGTTCTAGATTGCGCTACTCTGCTCCGAAGGAGCTATATAGTGCTCTAGCTAGCCCCAGCCTGGCTAGCCGGCCTGGCAGTTCAGCGGGGGTTCCTTGTCTAGCCAAGCTTGGCTTTACGGTGTAACACAAGCCTGGGCCAGGCTGGCAGTTCAGTGGTCAGCCAAGCTTGGCAAAACAGTCTGAACGCAGCCTGGGCCATGCTGGCAGTTCAGTGGTCAGCCAAGCTTGGCAAAACGGTCTAAATGCAGTGTGGGCCAGGGTGGGAGTTCTCTGGTCATTCAATCTTGGCTATTCGGGGAATCTACAGACTACTCCCAAGGAAGCTTATGCTGTCATGCAAAGGAAGTTTTTGTGGCATATAGCCAAACAACGTCTCCAATTTTCGGTGCTGTGTGCAGAAAAAACTGTTTGCAACTTTGTTCAAGATTTAGTGCCTCACGATTAATAAGCTGCTCAGTAATTTTCTCAGAATACTTGAACAATAGAATGAAAGTTGAAAACATGTGCAAGCTGCTGTATTTATTGTGTGGTCGGCATGCAAATGAAGCTGCAAAATTGAATCAAGTTTGATACAGTGGTTTTTATTTCATGCTCAGTACATGGTGCTGGCTTATGCCCGAGTCCCACTCAGTGACGAACAGAAACAAACGACAGCAACAGGCCTCAAACCTGAGTCTTTCGCAATTTGACAGGCTTTGTAGAATAAAGGAGGCTATGCTTAAACACAACCACCATGCACACGAGGGTATCTTTGGCAGGCACAATCACTTGTGCTTATTTCATGAGCACTGAACGAATAAACGCTTGCCAAAGGTACCATCATGGGCATGCTGCACGGGTTAAAGGCTTGTCCGTGTCGTTTGTTTCTGTTTGTCGCTCTAGTGGGACTCGGGCATAATGCCAGAGTCCCACTAGAGCGACAAAGGCTGGTTTCTGGATAAGGCTGGTCACTGGTCGAGTATCTGCTGCCTGGTAACTGGGCTTCACAGCTAGCAGGTGGCTCTGCAGATCCGAGTAATAATGACAGCAATGGTCGATGGTTCACCCCATGCCCACTTCATGGCTGTGACGTAGAGCTGGATAGCAGCACCTGGAAAAGGAACAAGATAAACATTGACGCGTGTTTAGTAAATATGTTTCACATGAACTATAAATCATGCTCCTAATTGAATTAGAACACAGCAGAAAGGCTACCCAAAAGGTCTTGGTGGTACGTTCAGTCTCCTTTAGTATAAAAGACCTACTGAAAGTGCGTGGCTGAGATGGTGGTAGTCGGAAGAGCTATGTGCGCTCCGCGTGATTCAGTTCTGCCTCGAGGAAAGGACGCTCACTCAGGGCTCAACTGGTTCTGAACTTGCAAACAGTTTTTGGTTTAGGTTTAGCCAAAAAGTGTGCTTCATCAGCATCACGCACAGAGATATGGTCATGAAGGCTTGAAGCAAGCATGCTCATCACTGTTTCTGTTATCAGTTGCTTCAGGTGTAAAATTAATATTAAAGTTACACCCCAGTCTCATATTTAAAAAAAAGTGTGGTGAAGAGCACATTCATTATTTAGAAGGATGGCACGAACCTTGCACTTTAACGGTCAAAATAATTGCCTTGACTCTGGTCGGTCTCTCTCAGACAGTATTTTCTGAGTTAGTAGCCATTACATGATGCTGATGAACTGCTCTCCACCGCGAAACCGAAAACTGATTAGCGTGTGTTGCACTTTAGCTGAGCCCCGAGTGAGTCCCCCTTGGGTATATTGGAATCTCCCAGAGCGCACAGAGCGCCCCAAGCCACTGCCTCGGCCAGGCGCTCCCATTGGGTCTTTCATATTGCAGGACTACATAACGCAGGAACTACAGAACTCGACAGTGACAAGCATGGTTTCCCTCTATCTGCAGTATACTACTGCCAGTAAATGCAAAATAAAAGCCAGAGCACCTCAATGTGAACACCACATGTAACATGCAGTACTGCGGAAGGTTGCTCAGATCATTTGAAAGAAAATTTTTCATTTCTCTTGTAGTAAAACCGAGCCATAAGCACAACTTCACTATAAAGATGTTTTCTGTCTTTATCTTAAATGCATAGAAGTGCTTTTTGATATTTATGTTGCAAACCTATAAGATTACAATATAAAGTGATGCCAACTTCCACTGACAGCCCTGAAGCTATAAACCACAAAAACCAAATCCCCCAGCAATTAAAATGCATCAAAAGAAAATCAGATCAGAAAAACGTTCAGTCTGACTTAAGTATATTGCATCAATAAATACAAAGAATGCTAGCTATATTCTTGTGAAAATGTATTTTAAAATGTCAATGTAAAATGGGATCTGACATATAATGCTGGAGTCCTACTAGAGCGACCCAACAGAAATAGCCGACCCCGACAAGACTTCAATACATTGAGCATGCACACGAAGATACCTTTGGCAGGCTTGCCGTCTCTCGGGGCTCATGAAGTAAGCACAAGCGATTGCAAGCCTGCCAAAAGATATCTTCGCATGCATGTGGCATGGTCTTGAAGCTTAAGATGGCAAGTAGGGCTAGTTTGTTATTCATCACTAAATAATATGCAAAACAACATGACCAAAGAAAGGAAGATCTGGACAGGATATGGCGTATCTTTCAACTGAATGGTTTATTTAAAAAAAATATAAATACTGATAAAAACTGACACCTGTTGGCAGAGCACTGTAAGATAAGGTCAAAACGCACTCCCTTAGAAACCAGTGTCACTGGCTCTACGGAGGGAATTTCTTTTCAGACAATAACAATGAGTGTGCACTCACATGTTACCCTGAGATTTTATCAAGGCCACCTAACAGTTAACTGTGTCTGAGTGCAAGTCCAACTTAGAAAAGACTATAGTCGGTGGCAGGTCAAGAACGAAGCGGAAGCTCCTTCCACCCCTTTCCATTTTAGCGGAGCGAACGGTGGAGAGGAGGTCGCCTCCTCTCCAGCGTTCGCACTACTAAAGTGGAAAGAGATGGGAGGAGCTTCCACTTCGTTCTTGACCTGTCACCGACTATAGTGTCATAGTGTCATGGGCCGTTACAAGACAAAAACAAAGAGGAAAATTCACAATGCCTTCTTGATAAAATCCCAGGATAACAACTCATGTGAGCGCTCCCTCACTGCTGTTATCTAACAAAGAATTTCACTATTTGCAGAGCCAATGATGCTGGATTCTGAGGAACTGTGTTTAGACCTTACCTTAAGCCCGCTTCACATGGTGCAAATTTTCTTGCAAATTTACACCTGTAACATCTGGCACCGCAGCTTCCCCTATGCTTTTGCTTTCTGCACGAGTGACGTCACAACAAAAAAATCGAAGTAAAATTGCACCATGCGAATCAGGTTTAGTGTTCTGCCAGCACGTGTCGCTTCTTATCAGTAGATATATTTTTTACCAAAGTAAACCATTCAATTGAAAATTACGACGTGTCCTGCCCAGATCTTTCTCCATCTTGTCCGTGTTCTTTGGCGTATCATCCAGCCTTGAAGCATATCACTGTCGGGTGTTTCTCTTTGTCGCTCTAGTAGGACTCGGGCAGAATTCGTAAACAGTCATGTCTCAATAATATGGATACTCTGCTATATAAAAACCATTTTTGGGAACCAACTGGGTAAATACCTGTCCTTTTGTTCCGTTATTGTGGACAGCTCACATTATGGACGCTTTTGGGGAGGAATGGAGGTGTCCATATTTATGAGACATCACTATCAAATTCCCTAGTGTTGAATTTAATGACTGCATGCTCTGAAGTCACGTAGCAGGCTTCTCCGCCAAACACCAATGCGTAGTGGTGGCATGGCAGAAGTTTGTAGCTGCAGAACACACCGCAGACAAACGATATCCCATATGAACAATCGCGGGGTATTTGACACTACAATCAACCATCAAATAGGCCTACATGTTGTCATGGCTGTGAACGTCAAGAGGGCAAAGGTGACATTTGCGACAAAACTTGAAGTAAGGCATGTGGAGGAGGAGACAAGAAGTCTTGTGTCACTGGAGCCCACAAGATCTTTCAAAGCACTTTGGGTAAACAACTCAAGAAAAGGGGTGGCATAAAAGCGGGACAGAACGCATCCTGATGCACTGCATATTAAGACATCGAGAAACCACTACAAAGGTGGTTTAGAGATGTTGGGACAAGCAACATTCCTGTATTGGGATCAATCTTCTAAAAAAAATGCGAGATTCCTTATACTTTTGATGTGAACCCGAATGAAAAATCCATCAATGTAACCCTGTTTGGCAGTCAATGTTTTCTAGTGGACCGCTGACTGTGCCTAACCGTACGTCAAGCAAGTCTGATTGGCCAACAAGTTACTCTGACCGACAGTCAAACTCCAGTTAGACTCCGCTTGTCGGCTTTCTGATGGTTTTCTGGTGGAAGTCGGCCGCCGCGAAATGCCGTCAAGATTTCTTGGTGGCGATTCTGATTGTACATCAATTGTCTCCGACTCTACGTCAAAAAGCTTTGACGGGCAGACAGACGTACGGTCACAGGACGTAAAGTTCGTTCGAATACCACTATTTCGTCAAATCTATGAAAATGAAAAATAATCTATGCACAAGAAAACGATTTCGGGACGTGAGCCCATAAAACCGCTGATGTTAGAGATATCACACGCAACCGACCGACAACCCTGATCAGAAGCCCGCCGAAACGCCGAACACGCCACTTTCACTTCGCCCTTAGAGGCTTCGCCAAGCTTCCATGAACGATCGCTCTCGACTCGTTTTGTTTGCCCGCTTGCTCCAACCTGTTGATCCTGCCCGGGCTCTACAATGTCTTATGTTTTAGTAGAATTTCTACTCGACAAGACCCAGCCTGTCATGAGTTCCGATGATGTAAGGGACTTTAGCAGTGTAGTTGAAGACGACAAGGTGTACCAGGTCTACTGGGCCGGAGATGAGCGAACAAAAGGATCGTTCTACGACACGAAAGTACTCTACATGGCAGGTGAGTAGAACTGAAGTACGGCGATTGATGCACGAGTGCTTTGCATAACATGCTGAAGGCTTAACTGCATATGCAGCCGAAGCATTCTTTAGAGCGATGCGCTCATTGTCGGAATCTCGCGCTGCAATACTAAAATGCTCCTGACTCGGTCCGAGAGGTTTGGGCCAGAAGGTTTATAGCTTTCTATCTGGCATGGGCTATTGGCCTTACCGCTGTGTCGCACCTCATTATTATTGTTTCATGAAGAGTGCAGACAAAAAGCATCAGCGAGCGTAGTTGAGATATGTCTGCTGGTCGCGTTTGTCCGTGGAAGCCAGGGCTGTCTGTCGTAGCATGCATGCTTCCTCTCTAGCTTCAACGGAGTCGCATAGGTTTTGTGAATTAAAGTGTATATGGTCGTCCCGAAAGGTTCAGACATCGCGAAGGGTTCTTTGAAACATGCTTACGGTGCATGTGGTCCCGTTTGTAAACAAATGTCTCTTTTGCCTGAAAAACGCGAATAGCTTGTGAACCGTTTCATAGCCATCCAAGATTGCCACCTCGGAATTTTAGCTTTATATAAAGAGTAAAGCTATACGCACTCAGGAGTGCACTTCGGACGGAAATGGCTATACGCATTCCGCTAAAATCGTATAAAACGAATGGTCAAATCGAGTTTTCTAAGTGATGGCATAGCGTAGGGGTTAAGGTGTCCGCTTTGCACGCAAGTGGACGCGGGTTCGATCCGCGGTAGACCTGCTTTTTTTTTCTCAAACATTTTGTTTTGTCGAGGCATTTGGCGATATTCATGAGTGCGTATAGCCATTTAGTCCGAAATGCACTCCGGAGTGCGTATAGCTTTACTCTTATATAAATGCTGCCCTTGTTGATGAAATTCCCTTGGCAGTGGCAGTCAGACGTCATCTGATGGACCATCAGGGCACGTTCATCCAGGGCCGCTGACTGGCAGTCAGTGTCCCAAATTACGTATCTTGATGGAATTTTCAATAGGGAAGAATCTAATAAAAAAGTGTGAAATGTTCCTTTTAGCTCTTGATGTGAAGAACCTCACTGCAAGTGGATAGCTGATTACCTTAAAGGGGTTATGACATGCCAAAAATAAAATATGAGCTAAAACTACTGCTAGGTCCCATTGTATGTTCTTATAATCCTGCCAAATTTACTTTGAAAATGGCGCGATAGTTTCGTGGATACATTGATTTATACGTGGGTCCCTCGGAGGGGCGGATCCGGGCGCACCTGGAGGCTGGCTAGGTAGCCAGCCTTCAGCGCGGTGTCTCCTTGCACGCACTCGCAGACTTGGCTCTCTTAGCGCCTCGAGCTTCAGCTTCCTCGTTTATCTTCCATGTTTCGAGCATGCGGTCCGTGACGATTACGTCTACGGTATCGCTCGCCTTGTCAAAGTGTTCGACACTGATCGCAGCAGCAATGAGAGTGATTGCTATCAAGAGATGTTGGAAGCTGTTCATTTTGAGTGCGACCCGCTGGCGACCAGCCACGGCGAGTTACGGACGAACTCGCCGTGGTCACCGTCGTCCGGGAATATCTTGCAGGCGCATGCAGGGTGGAAGGTCAACGGGCCAGGGGAGAGAGCGAGAATAGCTTTCGGGTTACCGAGTTGCGTGAGCGGTTTTGATCATACCGCGGCGAGGAGAGCTTGGGCGATCATGGGGGTGCCTAGAATGAGATAGTGTTCATGGTCACGTGGTTTATGGACACCATGGTGACTTACTTGGGCAGTGTTGCCTGGTCGTCAGACGAAAATAATAAAAATTCGTAAATTGAATATTGCAATTACCAGAGCTCTAAAAATTGCATAACTTGGTGTATATACTAAGTAGCCGATCAGCATTCCATTTCAAGAATAATCTATCCATTTATTTTCATGTCATAACCCCTTTAAGGGCCACTATGGCATAGGAAAAAAGACCATCTAAGGGGCCACTATGGCATAGGAAAAAAGACCATCTAAGGGATCGGTAGATGGATGCACCCGGCTGTACTTTTTGTAAAGGAGAGAAGTGCCAGTGTAGGCGATGGGACTATTAGGGTGGCAATGCCAGCGTCGAAAGAGAAAGTCAATGGTTTAACGATCAGGTTAGGCCAATTATGAAGTCAAAAATAGTTTCAGCCCCTAGAAAAGGTGCCTCCAGTGGCAAAAACATCCCTGGCAATCGATTCACACAAGCTGGACAGCTCTTATGGCAGCTAACATAGCAAGGCCCAGATTACAGTACTTTTAAAAACTAACACGGATGGCACCACAAAAATGTATCCTTAGTGATGGGAAAGATTAGAATGTCAAATTGCATGAAGAAGTGCCACAATATTACTATCATATACGTATAAAACATGAAATCATGGCTGACTCGGGATCTCTTTGGCTAGGTCTTTGGTGGCTCATGGACTGGGAAGCGGAGTTTGTGGATAAGCGTCTCAGCGTGTGCATAATTGGTGACAAAGGCAGCTTAGCATATTCAGTTCAATTCTATCAGCCAAACATGGCATCCAAGCTACAGCCATTAGACCAAGGCATAATTCAAAGGCAGTCTAGATTGTGTTTACCATTTATAAATGTCCAGGCACGTCTGTCAATTAGCCTATCCACAGGCTTTCGGAGATGGTCACGAGAGCCAGCAGCTTGTCTTGGGCAGCACTGTCAGCCACTCTGTCCCTCCATGCATGGTGCCACCTTCATGAGCTCCCACTGAAAAACAAAAGAAACAGAATCCGGAAATTGTTATAACTGCAATGAGAACATCTCAGCAGCAGATGCTACAGTATGATGCCTGGAATGCGCCTCCAACTGGTGTGTTTAGCATTCTATACCACCCATGCATTAAAAGTGGTCTCTAAGCGACAAGATTAAATGACGCCACAGTAGCCGGCATGTCCTGCTGTCGGATGAGACAATCCTGGCGGTTGGTCGTACAACTTCTAGCAAAAAAAAATATAAGAGCTAAAGGCAAGCATCATTGTTCTCGCAAAATCCAAAATCCTGGCTTTCCGTGGACTGTCATGCTGAGGGTTATTCTCTCTCTCTCTCCTCGCCTCTGTCAGATAAATACCAGCAGGGCAATGCAGAAGCAGTGCATGGGCCCTCTTTCACCTTTTACAAACCATCCCGTCCCGAATTGCAGTAGAGAAACGGGTGGGGCTGATACGCCTGCAGGCCCTTGCCGAGTTGATAGCTGCCATCCAGACTGGTAGCTCATCGGCAGCTTGTAACCTGCAGTTTTTTCGTCATCATACAGACTTCCTGCAACGACATGAATAAGACTCCGACTCACATTCTGGAACAAACAAGAAACCAGAACTTGCTTCACAGATTAATAAAAGAACAAGTGCCAACATTACGCTTCTCTTGTCATCGACAGTGCAAAGACCATGATGACACCACCATTAAACTCAACCAAATAAGGAAAATGAGATTCTGCATGAATTAATTGTATTAAGAACAGTGTGCATGTGGAGCTTAGATACCTACTGGTACATTAAAAAATCCCGGGCACTTTGAAACAAATTAAACACCACCTAGAAATAGCACAGCTCTCATAATAGGCACCTGCACCGCAATCAACAAGCGTCTTGACGTTACGCAGTGCTGGGATACAGATCAAGAATCAAAACCGAGGATGTGATCGAAATACTTTGGGGTAGTACAACGCGCAAGTTTATCCTGAAGCTACTGTTAGTTACATGCACCTAAAAGGTCTTAAAGCTGGTTCACACTGTTGCAACCGACTATGACCACATTGAACAAAACAGGGTTTCAAGTTGCTTACGACTGCCAATGCTGCTGCGACACCCGGTCATAAGCAGTCACAAGATTCTTAAAGACTGGTTTTGTTGGACTCAGTCGTAGTCGGCAGCAACAGTGTGGACCATTATTTAGACTAAAATTGTACCCAGCATTGGGTCTTGACCATGGTTACAAAATGTTTTAAGAGACTCCCTTCAGCTTTACCAGAAGCTCAAGTACTTAAACGTCACTACACATTTTATACCAGATCAGAGCATTTTAATCAAATCCTTCAACCTCTTTCCTCAGTCATGTAAATTACGTGTGCACCCGCGGGTTCTACAAGTCACGAATATGACTGGGGCAAATTAAAACGCCACTAAGGCAAACAATAATAATCCTTATTAGCGTCAGTTGTAGTAGTAGTCCGGGTGGCTCGCAAGGCTAGACACATATGCAGGGGCCCGTAAGGGAGGAAACAACGGAAACGATGAGCTCAACAGGGTCCTGTCAACACTTTTAAGCAACTCTAGGCCCGCGCGCGTGAACACCAACGACACGCAGAGCAGGCTGGCGCGGGGTACACACCGTACGCGAGCGCTACGACGACGCCCAGCTAGGAGCGTGTTTTAACAACCCGCTGCAACCCGCTAAACGCCAGCGCCAAACCGCGCCATCCCGCTGGACGCGGCGCAAAAAGCCAGTGCGCACTGACCGAGAGATACGCTGTCGCTAGCGTGAGAAAGGACGAGACGACACGTCAAAGTAAAAACGATAATTCTTCACGCGTGTCGCCCTCCCGAACACATCCAAGGCGTTTCTTCTAAGATCCGTATCCAGGCGTTTGACAGCACAGATCGGTTTAGCGCGACGGGCACTTACAGCGTGTCAAAAGGACTCGCCGATTGCAACGCGAACTTTCGAAACAATCTGATCAGCGTCTCTGCAGTGCTCCGGTATCGCAAAACATTCACGGGATTCTCAAGGTAGCGCCTAGCACTCACGCAAGGTTTCAACGAACAGCCTCCACGAGTGATAGCGATCGTTTGCCTAATGCAGCCAGCATTCCTCAGAACTGTGACGCGACGCCGCCCCGGCCAGCGACACGAAATCGCGAAGATCGCTCAAGCGTCGAAAACAGTTAAATATCATTCGAATTACGGTGGCAACGTGAGCTACGGTGTTCGGAAGATCATCCAGCATATGTAGATACTCTTCGGGCATGCATTGTGAATATGAAATCGGCAAAACTTACCTAAACTATGACTTGAACCACGAACGTTGAGACAGGCCCAACAGGCCTTTGTCCGCACGGAAAGACAAGAATCCGGAAGCTTCTGGTGGCTTTGGATTGGGACAAAGTAATGGATTGAAAACGACGGAAGCACGTATGAATATGAGTTTTTGAAACGGAGGCTGCTCAAAGATGAGTGACGATTAGTATGCCTGCCGGGAATATACGTGAGTACTTTTCAAATAAACTTTAGTTGAGATTGCGCCCAGTCCTGCTGTCTTTCTGTCTGTCCGTGTATTTTTCGCCGCTTTTCCACCGTACATAAAGTTTCGGTTTCGATTTCGGTGGCTGGTGTCACTACCGTGTTCGTACGCAGTTTCAATCAAGTATATTTTTTGGGCGAGTAGACATAATGCCCCAGCTTCTTCTCCTGTTATACGTTCCGTGATTACTTTTGTTTGCTGATTGAAATCTACATCAACTTATGTGCATCTCGTCCCTCAAACAGGGTGTTTGACATCTTAATTCAACTTGATTATTTTATTTGTGAAGACATGCAATTTCCTAATAAATCACTAGATATTTGCTTTAGGTTTGTATTTTTTGCTAAAAAAATTATGTATATATATATATATATATATTTTTTTTTTTTGCTTTGATTACCAGGTTGTATTTTGCGGCTCAGTAAAGCGGGTTGTTAAGAGATTTTCAAGATCCCGTACAGCCGACATTACACAAGTGACATAGTTAGAGGGGAGGCCGGGGGAGCTTTCAAAGTCAAACCCCCCACTCCCCCCCCCCCCCGGCCCCCTGAAAAATATCCGTGGCTCCGTCGCTAAATGGGCATAAGAGAAGAGGCACTACGCTTTTTAATGCGAAAGCATTAACTGTCTCATGGAGCGAGCTGACGTCATGGGTCTAAAGCGCGAAAACGGCAGATAGTTTCCTTCGGCTCCATTGGCTGGCGTGTCGACGGGGCTCCCATTGGCCGCTGCGCTCGTCAGTTTTGCCTCATAAACATGCACACAAATCGAAGGAAGCGTGCATTTCATGTTTGGCGTGGGATTTGCTGAGCATCACTATGAGTTTTGAGATGAAGCGCGTTAGCTATTGGGGAGGAGATCGAACAGCCACACCTCTAACGGTACGCTTCAACAGTGGGGACAACAAATCACATTTTCTTGTTTGTTTTATATCCGAGAAATCGCAGATGACGATTCTCAGGCCACTTCTTGGGCGACTAAAGCACTGGTCAGAGCGGTCAGTGTGCGGGAGTGCAAGCCGTTTTCCTGCAGACATGGCTCTCTTCTTTTCTCGAGTCCGTACTGGTGCGTGGAACTGAGTGTTGGGCCTGCTCGGCTGCGACATTTGGCTGGCAAGAACTTTCTGCCGGACATTTGCTGAAACCTGTTGTAGAGGCTGTCGTCGGCTCTCTTGGTGGCTGTTTGGAAGTTTTTCCTCGCAAGGCGTGAGGTTGATCATCAGTGTGAGTGAGTGCAAGCTGTTTTCGTGCGGACAAGGCTGTCTCTTCTTTTCTCGAGTCCGTACTGGTGCGTGGAACTGAGTTTTGGGCCTGTTCGGCTGCGACATTTGACTGGCAAGAACTTTCTGCCGGACATCCGCTGAAACCTGTCGAAGAGGCTGTCGTCGGCTGTCTTGGTGGCCATTTGAAGTTATTTCGTGGCAAGGCGTGTGTGGCTGTTGATCAGTGTGTGTGAGTGCCAGCTGTTTTCGTGTGGACAAGCTTTTCTCGAGTACGTACTGGTGCATGGAACTGAGTTTTGGGCCTGTTCGGCTGCGACATTTGGCTGGCAAGAACTTTCTGCCGGACATTTGCTGAAACCTGTTGTAGAGGCTGTCGTCAGCTGTCTTGGTGGCCATTTGGAAGTTATTTCCTGGCAAGGCGTGTATGGCTGTTGATCAGTGTGTGTGAGTGCTAGCTGTTTTCGTGCAGACATGGCTGTCTCTTCTTTTCTCGACTCCACGTACTGGTGCATGCAACTGAGTTTTGAGCTTGTTCGGCTGCGACATTTGGCTGGCAGGAACTTTCTGCCGGACATTTGTTGAAACCTGTCGAAGAGGCTGTCGTCGGCTGTCTTGGTGGCCATTTGGAAGTTATTTCGTGGCAAGGCGTGTGTGGCTGTTGATCAGTGTGTGTGAGTGCCAGCTGTTTTCGTGCGGAAAAGGCTGTCTCTTCTTTTCTCGAGTCTGTACTGGTGCGTGGTGTGACGACTAGTGTCATACAGAACAGTTTAATTAAGTAACGGAACGGTTACATGGTTGAACAGGTTGAACGTGACGCCTATCGTACATCGGGCTGGCGCGTGAATCGACGATGATGCAACCCGCGATGCGGATGCTCTCATCACATCCCCCTTTTTTGTTACAAGTTCATTCGCATAACTGGCTTAACTGTACGACCTGATCTTGTGGTGGTATGCGCCGGTTGGCTCTGCTCTTGTAGAGTAGTTCCACTTGAGGCCTTCGGGTCTTGTGTTGGGCTCGAAACACATGTTCTTGGAGTTTCCCATTCTCCTTGTGTTGGACGAATAAATGAAGTGTTGCGTCGGTATTGTCCACTTCTTGTTCGAACCCAGTATGACCTAGGAGTGGATGCACTCTTTACAATAACTCCGGGAGTCCAGTGGCGATTGTCCTCCCACATCCGAACTTTGTCACCGGCTCTCATCCCAGGTGCTCTTTTCGAATGCTGGTCAGCGTAATGTTTTTGTTTTTGTCGCTGGACGGTCATTTTCTGTTGTACGTTCTCCACAATGTTGGGGATTAATAACGTCTCACTGAGTGGAATGGTGGTTCTTGTACGCCGACTGAACAGTCACTGTGTTGGTGAACCCAATTCTCCATCGCGTGGAATTCATTCCGTAGGTTTAGGAGAGCTAGTTGTACATCACTTCCGTCTTCTGTACACTTCTTCAGTATATTCTTGACAACTTGCACGGCACGTTCAGCCAAGCCGTTGGATTTCGGATACCTCGGGCTGGACGTAACGTGGTCGAATCCCCACTTTCTCTTGAAATCTTGGAATTCGCGGGCAACGAAACATGCTCCGTTGTCAGATTCCAGAATTCTTGGGATGCCGTGAGTTGAAAACCATCGCTTGAGGGCTGCGATGACTTCACTTGATGAGGCATTTCGTAACTCACTGTTGTCAATGAAGCCAGAGTAGCTGTCCACGATAGCTATGTTTGTCTTTCCATTGAAGTCGAACAGCAATAGCAACCCTTTCCCATGGGAGCTTGGGTACTTCTTTCATCATCAGAGGTTCGCTCGGTGGTTTCTTCTGTTTGGACTCGCAGATGGGGCAGGAAAGCACCAGGCGTTTGATGTCTTCCGAGATGCCCGGCCAGTAGATTGATTCTCGTGCTCGTTTCAGACAGCTAGAAATTCCCAGCTGTCCTTCATGAACCCGTTCCAGGACACTCTTGCGCCATGTCTTTGGAATGACGATTCTATCGCTTCGAAAAAGTAGTCCTTCGTACACAACGAGCTCATCCCGAATTGGCGAGAACAGCTTCATGGTCTCTGTCATCTTGTTGTCGTTTGGCCATCCATTCATGGTAGCTTGTACGTCTTGCAATGAGTAGTCATGTTGTAGGGGTTCCTTGAACTCTTCTAGTGTGCTTTGCGACATCGGGACAATTGCTAAGACTTCCATGTCTTGTGTGCAATCTTCGGCTGTCTCGGTTCGGCGACAATATCGGCTGAGTAAATCCGTGATGACGAGGTCTTTTCCCCTCTTGTAACGGATTGACGGAGCGTAAGGTTGGATGTCGAAAAGTAGTCGCTGAAGTCGTGGAGGTGCCTGTCCTGGCGGCTTCTTGCTAATGGTTTCCAGGGGTCGACGATCTGTTTCAATCTCCAGTGGTCTTCCGTGGATGTACTGATGGAGCTTTTTACATCCATATCTAATGGCCAGTGCCTCCTTTTCGATTTGTGGATAGTTCTGCTGTGTGCTTGTTAGAGTGGAGGATGCGTAAGCCACTGGTTTTCCGTTCTGCAGTAGAACTGCTCCTAGTGCCTTTGAACTGGCGTCGACAGAAAGCGTCATCTTGCCGTTTGTGTCGTAGTAGTCTAGTGTTGGCGCTTGCTTGAGGGTTTGCTTGATCTTTTCTAGAGCGATGCTTTGTTCTTCAGTCCACAACCATATGCAATGTCTTGCTTGAGTAGTTTCCTGAGTGGGCCTGTCATCTCTGCCAGGTTAGGGACAAACTTTTGAAGATATTGGAGCATACCCAGAAGTCGCTGAAGTTCGGTCTTGTTCTTCGGGTCTCCAATCCTCTCGATCGCTTCGATTTTGTCTTCGTCGACTTTTAGCCCTTTAGCTGTTAGTACATGGCCCAAGAACTTAACGCTTGGCTGGTTGAAGACACACTTGTCGTAATTTAGTTTGGCACCAACATCTCGTAGTTTCTGGACTACTTTGTTAGTGTGTTGCTGCAGTTCTTCTTTCGTCTTGGCATAGATTAAGATGTCGTCCATTGAGTTTGACACGTTTGTTAGGCTCTGTAGGACTTGTGATATGACTTGCTGGAACACTTCGGGTGCAGTTGCAATACCGAACGGGACACGGAGAAAGGTGTACCTTCCCCAGGGTGTGCTGAAGGCAAGGTATTTCTTCGTTTTCTCCGATACTTCCAGTTGCCAGTTTTTGAGATCTAGCAAGGTGAAGACTGTTGATCCCCTGACTTGTGTGACAATCTCTTCCAGCGTCTTCAGTGGATAGTGTCTTTGTAAGAGCACTTTGTTCAGGTCGGTCGGATCCAAGCAAATACGAAGTTTGCCGCGTTGCTTGACCAGGACCATTTGGCTGCAGAAAGGTGTTGGCTCGTCAATTTTTCTGATTATTCCATGCTTCTCCATGTTGTCGAGCTTTTTCTTTACGTCGTCCATGAGTGCATATGGCACCTTTCTTGGCGGCCTGTTTTGCATTTCCGTTTCTGTTTCCTTGAGGTCTGCATCGTACACATACCCCTTAAGGCATCCCATGCCCTTGCAGATGTCGTCTTCGGCATCTATGTGGTTGATGCGTTTCACAAGGTCAAGCTTTTCACAGGCATTTCTGCCTAGAATCGGTGCTACTTGTCCATCTACAATGATGAACTTGATTTTTTCCGCTTTGCCTCTCACGATGCAAGTCTCTCTAGCTTCTCCCAAAACTGAGAGCTTGTGTTGAGTGTATGACACTATGCGCTTGACTGGCGATGAAGTTACTGTCAGGTCTAAGTTGCTGGCAGTCTTGCTTGGCAGCACGTTACACTGTGCACCTTTATCAAGCTTCATCTTGACTGACTTACCACACTGAAACTGTATGGTTTCATACCAGTCGTCATCAGAATTCTTTTTCGTGCAGGCTGCTGTTATGACTTCGGAGATATACATCTCGCCTATGTCATCGTCGTCATGCTCAACGTCATGCACTGATTTTTGCTTGTTCTTATTTGATTTGCACACAGATGCAAAGTGGCCCACCATTTTGCAAGAGTTGCATGTCTTCCGATACGCTGGGCACTCTCTTTTGCGATGAGTTCCACCGCAGTAGTTGCACTGTCGCTGCTGCGGTTGTTCTGTCCGAGCAGCTGCTTTCTGCTGCCATTTTTTCGTTGTGTTGGTCGCGATTGCGTCCAGCTTTGTCTCAGTTTCCTTCGCGGCGATTTCTTTCAGCTGTTGCGTAGCTTGCTCGCTGGCTTTGCAGATGTGGATAGTCTTCTCCAGGTCGATTTCTGGATCTCCGAGTAGTTTTTCTCGGACGTCGTCGTTTGCTATACCCACAATGAGGCGGTCTCGCAGGAGCTCGTCCGTCAAATCACCGTATTGGCACTTCTTGGCTTGCAGTCTTGCTGCTGTCAAAAACTCGGTGAAGGTCTCTCCTTCCTGCCTCATTTTGTTGAATTTGTATCTCTCGTATGCCAGGTTCGTTTTCGGTGTGAAATGCTCTTTGAACTTCCGCTTCACCGCTTCGACGTCTTTCTTTTCTTCTTCGGTGAGCGAGAACGTTCTGTAGATGCTCTGTGCTTCCGGTGCGATTACCGTCATAAAGTTTGCGACCTGGACCTCCGCCGTCTTCTTGTGCATCTGAACTGCACTTGCATACCAGTCGTACGCTTGGAGCCAGTCGTCCCACGTAACTGGAGACTGCGATGAAACCTCCAGAGGCTTCGGTGGTCGGAGTCCGTTGTCTGCCATCTTGAATTGTCGGTGTCGGGCGGCTTCGGCCGGTTGCCTCACGTTCGCTCGATGGGCTCTACTTGAGTCCCGGCACTCCTTCTGCCACGTCTGTGGCGACTTCTGATACCATGTGACGACTAGTGTCGTACAGAACAGTTTAATTAAGTAACGGAACGGTTACATGGTTGAACGTGAAGCCTATCGTACATCGGGCTGGCGCGTGAATCGACGATGATGCAACCCGCGATGCGGATGCTCTCATCACACGTGGAACTAAGTTTTCGGCCTGTTCGGCTGCGACATTTGGCTGGCAAAAACTTTCTGCCGGACATTTGCTGAAACCTGTCGTAGAGACTGTCGTCAGCTGTCTTGGTGGCCATTTGGAACTTACTTCCTGGCAAGGCGTGTGTGGCTGTTGATCAGTGTGTGAGTGCTAGCTGTTTTCGTGCAGACATGGTTGTCTCTTCTTTTCTCGAGTCCACGTACTGGTGCGTAGAACTGAGTTTTGGGCTTGTTCGGCTGCGACATTTGGCTGGCAAGAACTTTATGCCGGACATTTGCTGAAACCTGTCGTAGAGGCTGTCGTCGGCTGTCTTGGAGGCCATTTGGAAGTTATTTCCTGGCAAGGCGTGTGTGGCAGTTGATCAGTGTGTGTGAGTGCCAGCTGTTTTCGTGCGGACAAGGCTGTCTCTTCTTTTCACACGTACTGGTGCGTGCAACTGAGTTTTGGGCTTGTTCGGGTGCGACATTTGGCTGGCAAGAACTTTATGCCGGACATTTGCTGAAACCTGTCGAAGAGGCTGTCGTCGCCTGTCTTGGTGGCCATTTGGAAGTTATTTCCTGGCAAGGCGTGTGTGGCAGTTGATCAGTGTGTGTGAGTGCCAGCTGTTTTCGTGCGGACAAGGCTGTCTTTTCTTTTCTCGAGTCCATACTGGTGTGTAGAACTGAGTTTTGGGCCTGTTCGGCTGCGACATTTGGCTGGCAAGAACTTTATGCCGGACATTTGCTGAAACCTGTCGAAGAGGCTGTTGTCGCCTGTCTTGGTGGCCATTTGGAAGTTATTTCCTGGCAAGGCGTGTGTGGCAGTTGATCAGTGTGTGTGAGTGCCAGCTGTTTTCGTGCGGACAAGGCTGTCTCTTCTTTTCACACATACTGGTGCGTGCAACTGAGTTTTGGGCTTGTTCGGGTGCGACATTTGGCTGGCAAGAACTTTATGCCGGACATTTGCTGAAACCTGTCGAAGAGGCTGTCGTCGCCTGTCTTGGTGGCCATTTGGAAGTTATTTCCTGGCAAGGCGTGTGTGGCAGTTGATCAGTGTGTGTGAGTGCCAGCTGTTTTCGTGCGGACAAGGCTGTCTTTTCTTTTCTCGAGTCCATACTGGTGTGTAGAACTGAGTTTTGGGCCTGTTCGGCTGCGACATTTGGCTGGCAAGAACTTTATGCCGGACATTTGCTGAAACCTGTCGAAGAGGCTGTCGTCGCCTGTCTTGGTGGCCATTTGGAAGTTATTTCCTGGCAAGGCGTGTGTGGCAGTTGATCAGTGTGTGTGAGTGCCAGCTGTTTTCGTGCGGACAAGGCTGTCTCTTCTTTTCACACATACTGGTGCGTGCAACTGAGTTTTGGGCTTGTTCGGGTGCGACATTTGGCTGGCAAGAACTTTATGCCGGACATTTGCTGAAACCTGTCGAAGAGGCTGTCGTCGCCTGTCTTGGTGGCCATTTGGAAGTTATTTCCTGGCAAGGCGTGTGTGGCAGTTGATCAGTGTGTGTGAGTGCCAGCTGTTTTCGTGCGGACAAGGCTGTCTTTTCTTTTCTCGAGTCCATACTGGTGTGTAGAACTGAGTTTTGGGCCTGTTCGGCTGCGACATTTGGCTGGCAAGAACTTTATGCCGGACATTTGCTGAAACCTGTCGAAGAGGCTGTTGTCGCCTGTCTTGGTGGCCATTTGGAAGTTATTTCCTGGCAAGGCGTGTGTGGCAGTTGATCAGTGTGTGTGAGTGCCAGCTGTTTTCGTGCGGACAAGGCTGTCTCTTCTTTTCTCGAGTCCACACTGGTGCGTAGAACTGAGTTTTGGGCCTGTTCGGCTGCGACATTTGGCTGGCAAGAACTTTATGCCGGACATTTGCTGAAACCTGTCGTAGAGGCTGTCGTCGGCTGTCCTGGTGTCTGCTTGGAAGTTCTTTCCTGGCAAGGCGTGTGTGGTTGCTGATCAGTGTGTGTGAGTGCAAGCTGCTTTCGTGCGGACATGGCTGTTTCTTCTTTTCTCGAGTCCGTACTGGTGCGTGGAACTGTGTTGGGTCTCTTCCGCTGCGACATTTGGCTGGCAAGAACTTTCTGCTGGACATTTGCTAGACAATGAGAAGGCCGAAGACGTAATCATGAAAAAACAACGTGAACATAATGAGTGACGCCCTACTTTTCTCGAACTGTCGGTGTTCATAATTAATGCCATACTGAGTTCCACGTACCGGACCGGTGCGTGAAACTGAGTCTTTGGAATAGTTGTCTTAGATTTTTGGTTAAGGCTAAAAGTTCCTGCTGGACATTTCTGCTGTTTTGCGAGAAGTGTTGCGAGCTGCCTTGCACGGTTTGGGGGCGTGTGGAAATAAATGTTTTCCCACAAACATGAGTTTGTTGTGTTGTTCATACAGCAGCGTAGTATTGTTTTGTGGCAATGACTGACTTTTTGGCAACAGAGAATTGGCTACATTACCACATCATATATGTTCATTTCACTGCCCTGGATGAAGCTGTCAAGTATGTTTTCTTTCTGCCGCACCTCATTTGGTGTGATTCACATATATATTTCTCCTATCCTTGTGGTGGTGGCTCTCGCAGCAGTGGTTAAATTTCTCTTGTTCTTTGCAAGTGCCTTCTGCGATTTTTCCTGCTGTCTGTGAGCAGTCTTTGGGAAATGAACCATTCTGGAAGCCTAAGTGGTTGGATGTCTTTCTAATTTACTTAATTTTAAGGTTTGAAGTTCCAAAACATTGGGTCTGTCTGTGCTTTCACGAAGTTCTTTTCATGACCTAATATCTTCGACCTTTAAGCTCTTAATTATATGTTTGTATACGTCTGATATTGCAAAGTTGATTTCTGAGTAAGAGCATACAATTAGCACCTAAGACCAGGTGCAGTAGTGGGCAGTTTAATCCATGAACCGCATGTATGCGATTTGGCGAGCGACGATACGAGCGGCGGCAGCGTCGTGAGTCAGCGATGAGCGACGGAAATTTTTCACCGACGCTTGTCGCGGTAGCGTCGCTCGGTTTTTGGATTTCTAGAAAACGTCGCTCGTCGCCTTGGTCGCTCGCTGCCGTCGCTTTCACGCGGTTTGCTTCGTCGCGCGACTGACGGAGCGACAGCGCGGATCGCCGTCATTTCTCTCGCTGCTTGTGAATATCGCTTACTTGCGTCGGGACACGAGCCTCGTCCGCGCGCCGGCCCGGGTCACTTCGAGTTTACTGTGCCGGGTGTCCGACGGCGGTCGCAAAGCACAGTGGACGGGAAGTTCGGCTCATGTGCCGGTGGCCACTGGCGCCGGTCACGGCGGTTTGACCATGGGCTCGGCGTAGTACGTGTCAAGGCTGAACCGCTTGTAAGCGATTCAGCGAGTGACGGAGATTTCCCACTGACGCTCGTCGCGTCGCTCGGTTCTGGATTTCTAGAAAACGCTCATCGCTTTGGTGGTCGCTAGCTTCCGTCGCTTTCATGCTGTTTTCCTCGTCGAGCGACTGATCCACCGACAGCGGGTCATCGTCGCTTGCCAAATCGAGGTTTCTGTCGCTCGTGGCGTCGCTGGATGGTTGGATTCTGGATGTCTAGAAAACATCGCTCATCGAACCGCATGCGACGGGAGCAAGCGACCACCACGGCTATGAACGAAGTTTTCTAGCGACGCCACGAGCGACAGTGAAAAATCTCCGTCGCTCGTTTGCGCTATTGCTTGGTAAAGTACTCAATCGGTGGCTGTCTACACTGATTATCGATCGGACCCAGTAAAAACAAGGAACACCAAGGAAGGCCTTGCCTTGAACCTAAGCCTTGAACAGTTGGCGGCCGCTTGTCTTCCCAGGTCGGCTCGGACCAAGAAAAAACAGAGAACGCCAAGGAAATCCATTCCCTGGCCGGTCCGTGGAATTTTAGGGCCAGGCAATACAATGAAGCGCCACTGAACTTTCAACGCTGGCGGCCGCCTGGCTACATTGGTCTGCTCAGACCATGGAAAAACAAGGAACGCCAAGGAAGCCCTTCCCTGGCAGTTCCTTGGAATTTTAGGGCCATGGAATACAATGAAGGGCCACTGAACCTTTAACGCTGGCGGCCGCCCGGCAACACTGGTCTTCTCGGACCATGGAAAGACAAGGAACGCCAAGGAAAGCCCTTCCCTGGCAGTTCCTTGGAATTCACGG
>JAZHYW010005963.1:0-11328 GCA_037355805.1 Ixodes ricinus | reverse complement strand
TCTATTCACACGATGCATCTTGTTGGCGAATCTTGTGTCGCGAAACTAGGTTTCGGGAAACAGATTCCCCGTCTGAACGCGACCGAAAGAGTGGCGCGCCTCCGAAAAAAGTGGCGCGTTCTCCTCGCTTTTGGAGCAATTTTTCGCTGAAACCTCACCGAGACCTGTCAATCACCTTAAAAGCTTCGCCAATGGCCGTTCGCAAACAAGTTCACGTGACGTACGAGGCGGGGCGAGCTGTTAGTGGAGCCTGCATTCCGGCTGATACGGTAGCCGAGCCCAATCCAATGAAAGCGAAACCGACCATGGACGCCGCCAGCACCTCCGCGACCGTCGCTACTACGTCTGATGAAAAGGTAAGACTTTATGCTTACCGAGTGCATTGAAAGAACCTAGTGACGGAAAGAGAAAAAGGTAGAGGGACTCGGAGTATTTGAAACGGTTTTTATAGCTGTGTTCTTCTGCGAGTATCATAGTTCATGAACTTATCGAACAACCGAAAGTGTTTGCATTGTTTACGTACGAGCGCGGGAGCGTATACAACCTGTTCGAGCAACTTTCATCGTAAATTCGAAGGCTAGATATTAGCGCTCGGAAGAAACCAGGTTATGCATTTAGCCTTTCTTTGCATTTTATGTGCATCATCTGGGTTTGGGGAATAATTTGGCTGCGTGCGCGTACGGTGCCGGCCGGCGTACTTTTCGGATTTCGAGTTCGCTCGGAACGGTGCCATGTATGTTGTGCACGATATACCGCGGCATTCTTAAAAATCGAGGGGTCACATTTCGTTACACGCATGTATTCGCAACAGTGCCCACTATTATTAAATTGGCACTCGTGTGAACTCGTATAGAAACAAAAATTTACGACACGAATAATTGACGGCGATGCTCCGTTTTTATCCCCTATGCTGACTTCAATCAGTCCATCAATATTTGTTGCTTTCAATTTAAGATCTACAGTCAGGCTTGCCAAAACCAGTTTATTATTATTTTTCAGTTCAACTGGACGGTGCACAAGCAACGGACACTAATACAGTTCTATAACTGTAATGACTTCCTTTATCAAACAACTCATCCAGATTTTAAGAAAAAAACACTCCGAGATGCAACTATGCAAATTGTTGCAGACATGCTCAAGTGCACAGGTGGGTGTGGTGTTGGCAGTACTGTCCAATTTCTAAAGCTAGCACTTGTTTACTTAATCAAACTTTTTCCTGAAACAGTGGGGGAGGCAAAAGCGAAATTCCATTGCCTACGAACATATTTTAATAAGGAGTGGACCAAGGTGACAACAAAGAAATCTGGCCAGGGGACAGAGGACAACTACGTCTCCAAGTGGGAGTTTTTTGAGGACATGAAATTTTTGAAGACAAGTCAGACTCCCCAAGCATCCGTCTCATCCCTGGAGGAGCTGACAGCAGAGGTGTGTAGTACCTTACCCAATAAGTTATGAACATTACCTTATCCTTAATTAAAATGACGATCATGCATAATGCAGTTAGGTAACTGTATAGTGCAATGAAAATTATATTTAAATGTTAGGGACAAACTAAATTCTGCAGAATATATGAAACAGTACCATAGGCACGAGTTTTGCAAACTTTTGAGGCCCGCGACCCTTGCACGCCGTCCGGCAACCCAACTCTCCACCCCCCCCCCCCTCCCCCCTCCCTCCCTCCCTTTAGAGCAGTATCAAAGCTATCAGCAGCTCGGCTTTCTTAGGCCCCCGCGACCCCCAAACATCGTCTCGCTACCCCCACTTTGCGCACCTCTGCCATAGACCATCCTGGAAATATCCAGCACCTCCCATCGTCTCTCCAATGCATTCATACATAGGACGAGCTGTTAGTGCTTGTTTAACATTTTACAATTTCAAAACGCAAAAAAAAAGGACGATAATAAGACGTATGAATTAGCTTTGTAATATGTTCGTTCCATTTTCATTGTGTTCTTAAGACAACTTGCGGTGGTAAGAGAGAAGGAATTAAGCCACTTCCAGGATGTATGCGGTGTTGAACTCAGCCCGAGTGACCATCCGAATGGCCCCACAATTTCTTGCTCTTTGTGGTGCAAGGTGGAATTGATGAGGCCTTGTGGGATTTTTTGGGAAGCTCTATTGCCTATAAACACACTAGTTACCTCAGCTTCAGTTTTTCTCCATCCGCAGGTTAAATCTGCTATTGAACTGGGCTACTCTTTATTGTAGCACATGATGTCAAATAATTCATTCTATCCTTTTGAACAGTCGGAGTCCTCATCATCGCCTTGTGTGGTTCTGCTGGAAGAAACTGTCGGCGACACCAGCACGCCACCCGAGGTGCGACGACCGGTGTGCAAACGGAAAAAGAACACCCCGACCCAGCCCATTAGGGAGCAAGTGTTCGAGAAGGCGCTGAAAGTGCTATCCACCAGCGCCCGAGATGATGGTGACCAGTCGTTCGGTGATGCGGTTGTGGCTGCAATTGCCGGCCTTGATGAATATAGGAAGGACCTTATCAAGGCGAGGATCATGGAAGTTATATTTCAGATCAAACATTCTACTTTAATTGAGAACATCTAAGAACAAAATCCATAATTTCTAGCTGTTTTTTTTTTCCTCTTGATTTTAAATAGAGTGTTATACAAAGGTTCACCTAAAATCTCCTGGAATAATGGTCCCCGCAGCAATTTAAAATTTTCATTAACAGTGTATTTTTACTTTACTGTATGCAGGCGACAATTTTTACACCAAGTTTTACAGTTAAGGTGCTGTTATTTATTCAAGAGCTGTTTATGATGAGTGTTCACTTAAATAATGTGGTCTTGTTTTAATTATTACTCGTGTACCCTGACCAGGCATTTTTTAGTTTCTTTAAAGGGTCACTAAAGTGCTTTTTGATATCCTTGTTTTATTATCATACTCTATCTGCGAACTCTGAGCATCTTAAGAAACCCGAAATTACATTTGGTGCAGCCGATTTGAATAATAAAAAAGTGATCAAAGATCCCGACACTTACCATTGGCGCAGAACGACAGATGGCGGTACCGAACCTTGCTGAATTTGGTCGTACGTTGGACGGCGCTTGTAAGCCACTCACAAGCGGTGGGTTCCCGCGTGAATGAGTAGGACTGGTCGGCCGCTCGTCCACGCGGGACCCCACCGCTTGCGAGTGGCTGACAAGTGCCGTCCGTCGTTCCACCATATTCAGCAGCAAGGCTTGGTAGTGCCATCTGTCGTTTTGTACCAATTGTAAGTGTCGGGATGTTTGATCACTTTTTTATTGTACAAATCCGCCACCCATAAATGTAAGTTCGGATTTTTAAGGATGCTTAGAGCTTGCAGATAGATTTCGACAATAAAACAAGGATCTCAAAAAGCATTTCAGTGCCCCTGTTCTTGACTTTAAACAAGGTATTCACTTGAATACTCTTTAAGTTTTTGCTTTCTCGGTTCTCAAATGACATTTCGTTTCACTTGTATTAATAATAAATCAAATATAATGTTTTTTAGTTTCCTCTTTATTCCAGGTATTTATGATTGAAATATTTCCTTGAATAACACGCACAAGGTGCTTACATACACTTGTTCAGAGCATGCACATAGGCCTACATTCAAATGTATATAGATGGGATGGAGTGAATTTGAAAGACAAATAAATCAAAGCCGCCTTCAATGTACACCAAATGACAGTCATGTCTTGTTCATGAGTACACCTCTGTTCGTTCGTTCCTTCCCCCGCCTCGAAAAAAAAAGTTCATGTGTGTTATTTACAATAAGGAGACAAGAATGAACATAATGACCCAGATTTTTCAAATAACGAGATATCCTTTTTATATGAGACACGAGTACAAAACAGAGCACCAAACTCGCACAATGACACTTTCTCTTCCCCTTCCTCCCCCGTACATGTCGTACTCTAAAATAGTGACCTATCTTGGATAAAACAAATTTTCAGAAGATACATTCGGCATACACGGTTTAAATCAAAAGTTCAATACATAGGGTGGCACAAGCAGACCTGACGCTGTAATACAGGCTTGGAAAAATCGGCGCCTGCACGTAGGAAGCCCAAACCTTTACAGAATGCACTGAGCACATCAGTCTTGCCGTGACACAGCATGTATCGAAACACACATTTCGCTGTTCGCATTTCAATTGGACCGGATAGCATATGAACACACTCGTGCATGCCCTGCTAGGGCCTGGCCTTAGTGCTCATTGATATAGTCAAGTTGCCAATCCACGGCTCCCTCCTGATTAAAATGCCTACAGAATTCTTTCCTGACATTGTTAGCTGCGACCGAAGGGTGGATGCCGTGGTTTGGCAAGGGTGAGAAGGCACCCACATCCGACGCTTTCTCCGGTTTCATGTCGGTGTCAACACCTTCATCCCTAAGCATGTTGTGGAGCCCGCAACAGGCCAGGACCAGGGCGGTGACATTTTGGGGAGAGCCTGGATGGGTCTCAGGAGGATCCGGAATCTTTGGGCGAGCACTCCAAAGAAGTTTTCTGAAACTCTACGTGCCCTGGAGTGCCTGCGTACAAATTATACTCATTTCAGTGTTGATACCATTGTGAATCACCTAGAGCACTCTTGCTGTAACGTACAGACAACCACTTTTACACGGTACCTGTAGTTGTAGATTTTTCAGGTTGTTTCGCCTGCCCAGGGTAGGGACGCATCAGGTTTTCGCCGATTGGGAATGCGGCATCTGCCACAAAAACAAAAGGCTGGGCGCACTGCGCACCTGAAAAATGTATAGTGAATTATTCCGATTTACAAAGTGGAAGGTCACCTGCTAAAGGAGTATTACGTAAGAATTAAACAGATCACCTGGCAGAGGCTCAGGAGTAGGGAGGTTGAGAGAATTTTCAACCAGCCCTTTGTAGAAGGTACTCTTCTTGAACGTGGTGGAGTCGTGCGTCCTTCCACTCGTTCCGACATCGACATATATGGCCTGGGAAAAGGAACGAGCAAAGCCAGATATAGGGAACATACCGTTCAGTCAGTCAATAATTTTACGAATTTGTGTCAGCTGAACCAAGAGTGCCACATTTCTAGAAACAGATACCAATGCTTGTTTTGTGTAGACAACATATAGGCTTGTTACAAAACTCGGTCTGGCCTCCTTGATTATAATCGGCCAAGTGTAAGGCCACTTTTTCATTTTAAGATGCCTGCAATGCTTCTCCGACTGTTTAGTTTAATGTGATATACCTTCCACACACTAAAAGTAGTTACGACATGGTGGTAAATATGTCGACGGATCAAGTGTCCTGTTATGTCACTTGCCAAAATTCTCGCAGTTGCTTGAAGTGCTGTCAGAGAAGACAACAGACACCAAGGTTGGTATTTTTATGACATCCTGACATTGTGGAAAGCTGGCTTTTCTGGCTGCAGAGCAAGTTAACGAAACAGGTACCACTCTACCACCTTTAAGATCACGGATGACCTCTGAAAGAGGCAGTTATGGTTGTGGCCACACAAGGACGATATCACAAATGGAGTGACCAAGAATGAGAACAGGAGGAGGATGCTTCCAAACAAAATGTATGGGACCTGTATACCTTGAGCAGTGCAGGATGTGTGAAAGTGATATTGTCTGAAGAAACGTTATATTTACTGCCCTGAGTACACCAAAAGTTATTAGATCCTTCAAATAACACTACAATTCCTAGAAGGTCCATATCAAGGGTTTCAAACATGTGGCCCGCACTTCTCTTGGCTGCGAGCTCCCGTTCCTATGCTTTGAGCGCTGGATGCACCATAAATAATTACATTTTGTCTTGCATACCTTGAAGACAAGTATTTTCTTATATAATTCTGCTATAAAAATCGTCAGGAAAGCAAGAACTACCGTATGAAAAGATCTTTCGAGATTTGGACTCTGAGAATTCCTGAGTAAATTGAGTGACAGAGTAATGATTTTGTGCTTCTAGTTATTGAAAAATTCCAGCACGTTGGTGGGAGTTGTGGTTGTATGAAGAAATTATAGCTAGAAACAACACTGGCAAAACGGCTATTTAAAAAAAGAAAGCAAATACCTATTAGATCGTTGTTTTAGGAAATCCTTGGGTGTCGCTGAAAGACTCGACTGCTTTACAACGTGAAACACCATTGCTGTATTTTTTCCCCCAACCTATGTTGGCCCTCGACATTTTGGGAATGGGCTATCTTGCACCCACACTCAAATGAGTTTGAGACCCTGATCTATGTTTGCATGTGATGACAAAGAAATACCTTCAGGTCTGCGTCTACCACAGCGAGCAGCACCAAGCTGAAATTTCCCATGTAATTAAAATATTCAGATCCGGTGTTTGGTGGGGCAAACATATTGACGTGCTTTCCATCAATCGCTCCCAGGCAGTGTGGATAATTCCATATTTCCTCGAACCTTCGAGCCACACCTCTCCACTCGGATGAAGTTTTTGGCAGAACTATGTGTCTGAAAAGAAAAGGATGATAATCAGCTAGTACTCAGATATGTTCATGTTATCGTGCAGCAGTAAACCCAACAATTTTGTTAATAAAGGATGAATGCCACATACCGCTGTCTCAGGTAGTTGTAGAGTGCAGCGCACGTACTGTACACAATACTGTGCACAGTGCTGTGTCCTAGCAAGTACTGGTAATGTAGAGACCTGAGAGAATCTCCTAGAAAATAAAAACGAAAACAAATTGAACAACAAAATCAAGCAGTTGAGTAGAAGACAATCATGACGAAAAAGTGTCTCTTAATTATTGTAAATATTCAAAACATTCTTATCAGCTTAATAACTGCTATTCGAACCCAAGCAAAATATCAGAGACCATCGACTCAAGCGAGATAATTGATTGTTGGCAGTTTCTCCTAGTATGGTGGTGAAGCTTCACCCCAGAACGCTGGTGCAAAGCAGTGAAGCTTGAACAACAAGCCGGAGAATTCTACACCCATCGTTTGTATTTTTCTAATATTTAAAAACCTCGGATAAAGTGTGCTACGCATCGAGTCGAATAGCAAACAATATTCGTGAATTAGTCCAAATTTGAGTTCAAGCGTTGCTTAAAATCTGGTAAATTATTTCTGCTCTTTTGACAGCACTGATTTTTTAGTTTAATGATTTGGCTCCACATTTGTTCCAATCCGCCATTGTCTAAATTATTTTTTTCCTTACCTACAAGGTAAACACTGTGAAACCAATGAGCCCAAAACTTACCGCTTGCGAGGAAACGAAGCGTCATCTCGAGCCGCTCCTCCGCGGAAATCGCCGTCCTCATGACGGTGTCTTGCTTTTGGATATCGGCTCGAATTCCATCAGCAAGACGCTGGAAAACCTCGGGCGTCATCCGCAGGTACCGGCGGAATTCGTTTGGGTCTTTCAGGAGGTCCCGTGTGAGCGAATGGTGCGCTCCGGTCTGCTCGCGCTTTTGAATATACGGCTTGACCCAAGGTCGCGTTTTCTTGGGAGGGCTTTCGTCCTCGCAAAGCAAAAGCACTAGCACGGCTGCTGCTGCAGCTTTGCGTTTCCGTACAGACATAACGCAACGCGAAAGAGTTCAGTTTTAGTTCGCTTTCCTGCGAGGTTCTGGCGGGAGAACTGGCACCGCGCACGCCGCTGCTATGGCAACGGAAAACGCGCTGCCGCTTGTTGCCATAGCAGCGAATGGGCGATGCTGATTGGCTAGCTTTGATTTGTAGCGCCGCGCTATGGGCAATTTCAGAACTATTTACGCGAGTCAATACGTCACACATTTCGCGCGTCAGACTCATCGTGTGTATAGGCCGGTTTCGCGAAATCTCGGTTTCGCTAAACTGTGGCGCGTTGAAAAGATGCATCGTGTGAATAAGCCTTTACACATCCATCCTCATCAAATTTGATGGAGTTCCCGCAAACACTGAAGAGTTGTCAAGAGTGAAGATTACAAAGGAGAATATCAGCAGGAATCTATTGTTTAATCAAAACAAAACAAGCATCCGAAA
Organism: Ixodes ricinus; assembly: GCA_037355805.1. Taxonomy (NCBI): domain Eukaryota; kingdom Metazoa; phylum Arthropoda; class Arachnida; order Ixodida; family Ixodidae; genus Ixodes; species Ixodes ricinus. Next base: position 3,384 of record JAZHYW010005963.1, on the reverse strand, counting down.
ACGCATTTGGGTGGCCGGGGTGGCCAGAAGCACGGACTGCGCGCACCCGTCGTGGAACCAGCGAATGAGAGGGCACGCTTAGCGATTTGATTTCAGAGCCACGGTATGCCGGCTGCCGGCCAGATATCCACTAAGTACACGCTCGAGAATTATCAACAATGGTGAGTTTTAGTAGACCGAGTTTCCCCCTCCGCTAAGCCCCTCCGCTACCCGGAACTCAAAGGTCATCGGTGCGCAGGCGCACTGGCGGTTTCTTCGTAGCGGAGGGTTAGCGGGGGGAAAGATGGTCTACTAAAACTCCCTAATATCACGCGAGCGCCGACCGGCCTGTAGATCTCTGCATCATCACGGCGCGAAGTAGCGATATCAACGACAGTACGCGCGTGCGCAGAAGGAACGTGCCAAAGTCGGCGTCGTCTGCTATGCTGTTTTCCCAATCACGACCCACCCCTGGCGCGACGCCCGCCGCTTGCTCCATCCCATAGACAGGCGACCTAAAGAGTAATCAAAGCGACACACACGATACGTAAACACGGACAGCAGCCAGTAGGAAGGACACCGACACGAGCTTAGTCAGCGAACGAAAAGACAGACACAAACCTCACGCTAGGCACACAGAGCAGGGATGGCTACAAGGATGAGAGGCATGCGCAGACGAAGGGAAACAGTGCACAATAAATATGCGAAAACTCGCAGCAACCAAAGAATCCCGCAGCAAACGCAAACGGGCACATGTACCAGGTGCACGTGCGTCACGCTGCGTATCGACGCGGAACTGGCGATTTTGGCATTTTGGTGATTTGAAACTTTGATGTCGATTGCGTGAGCAATCGTATCCACCAGACGTGAACCGGTGGAGCCTGGCATAAAAAAAAATCATTTGACAGTATGAGAAGCGATTGAAACTCTTCCTAAAAGATATATTAGCAGAAAGTACCGGGTCATAAAAACAACACAGGAGTTTTGACCAAGCTTTCTAGCACGTTATTTCGCAAGAAACGAAGTGTACAACCAGTTTCGAAGCCGGCAACCGCAGCTCCCGTAGCCGGCAACCAGACATTCAATTTAGATTTTTTGTATTTTTATCATCATCATCATTTAATAAACCTTGAAGGCTCTTGCGGGCATTACACAAGGTGGTAGGAACTGCTGAAGAAACATTATATAAAGGAACAAACAAAAAGTGGGTTACATGCAGGAAAACATTGTTATATAAAGCAGCAAAAACAGGAAAAAAAAAAGAAACACTCAAAACATTTTTGGGAAAAAACAGCTGATGAAACAGCAAAATATGCAAATAAAACATTTCAATAAACACGAGTTGACTTTGCTATTAGTGCAAATGCAGATGGATGGTCAGTTGGGATATGAATGTATTATAATCTGTCTGGGTCACGATACTGTTAGGCAGGCTATTCCAGTCCGTTATTGTGAATGGCAAGGTGGAGTTAAGAAACGAAACTTACGAGGTGAAAATTGGACGAACTTTACAGACATTATCAATGCGAGAAAATTTGCGAGTGGCTGGGGATATTAGTGAAGTTCTGATGTCATGGTTATGATAGTAAATCTTGTGAAAAAGAGACAGGCATGATAATTTTCTTCTGGATGAGAGCAGATCAAGGTTAGCTTTCATTCGTAAAGAAGTTGCGTTGGTGTCTGACGAGCGTGGTATCCAAAGTGACGCCGGGTTCGCCAGGCTGTCCCCGCGGTCTTGCTGAGAATGGGACGACGACGTCGTCGTGGTCGTGACGACTTGCTTGCCGGTTCTCCGTGGACGCCATTAGGGGTATTTACAAAATTGTTTGCACCCTGATATATCTTGCATTTCGTTACCAGTATTACCGACGTATTGAAGGCAGATTCAATATTTTTCTTCAAATGTGAAATTGAGAATGATCGGGCGAAGCGCATCGAACAGAGCAAGGCGCTGAAACCGTATCTGTATGTTCTCAAACTTCAAAAGGACGATATCATTAGGTAATTATAAAATATTAACTACTTATTCACGATTCGAAGACGCTTGCAGTTTTACATAGACACGTTTACTATTCCAAAAATACACAAGAGGTGTAGCTTGTTCATATGCGCAAATGAAGTTAACGGACGAAACAAAGATGGTTTTCGGCGATCAGTTCTGTCTTTCACCGTGTCACTCATACGTACTGGTGAGAACATTGTTTTACCGTACAAAGAACAGTTTAATTTTATATGTAACACTAATCCTAGGTTGTAATGCGAAAAATCTCAGGTGGTTTGAGGGAATGATGAAACCAACCTTCTCGCATCCGCCTTTTGCCTGACGACGCGCTTCCTGTAGTTTTCGATAATTGCCTTTTACGAATATATGAATGTAACGCATTTTTTATTTATACTCAGAATGACATGGTAGCCGGATGAAGTAGATATGTGTTAATTTGCTTAGAGAATTGATTATGTCTGTTAAATAAACAAAACATATTCCCATTTGGTAATATCCTTAGTGTTTGCTATCGGCCTTAAGTTTTCAATGGTTATATAAAGCAGATGTCGCAAATAAATTTGATGCAGAATTATAGATGTTTTTGTGTTTGTTATTTTTTATACTTTTTCCATGCTCGGCTTGAATCAACAATAAAAGGCCCATATTATGTATCTTATGGTAAAGATATAAACTATGTTGCGGCAAGAATGAATTTCGTATGTACTCAAACGCAAAAAAATATCATTATGCCCGCCCTTGCACCAACTGTGGGTAATTCGTTCAGGAGTTCGAAACATTGGGTGTCCAGGATTCTAAAACAAAGTTCGCAACGCGCCATTTATTTCTCACTTAAAAGTTTTTTTTGTTTTTTTTGTGTGTTCTTTTTGTGCGGAAGTATTGTTTGTAGCGCGTTTAACTTTCGTAGTTTTTACGTAACGTTTCCGCGAGTGTTCGAATAGATAGCCCTTTTACGTCGTGCACCTCGTGCTTTAAAATTAAATGGGTAAACGAAATAATAAAAATATAAATTAGCCTCGTCAATTTTATTGCGATTATATCCGCGCAATACCGCCCAGCGTTCGATACGCTGGATTTAGGCATGATCCCAGGCAGCACACTTGCTTGGGCAAGCTGGGGCCAGGATTGGGCCTTGGTCGTAATAGACTGACCGAGGCCGCCCAGTGAATTCGGTCAACTGCCGGCCTGGCACTTCACTGCATTTTCTGGGCCCGTGAATTCCGAGCGAACTGCCAGGGAAGGGGCTTTCCTTGGCGTTCCTTGTTTTTCCATGGTCCGAAAAGACCAGTGTGTGCCAGGCGGCCGCCAGCGTTAAAGGTTCAGTGGCCCTTCATTGTATTCCATGGCGGCCTCAAAATTCCAGGGAACTGCCAGGGAAGGGCTTCCCTTGGCGTTCCTTGTTT